>QEOT01122179.1:0-22883 GCA_003123785.1 Pterocarya stenoptera | reverse complement strand
TTTGACGTCATCACCCAGGAAAGCAATGACGATCGCGAACCTTCCTCGTGCTGTGCTGCTGGCTTGGGGAGTTGTCGAGGAGATTCAATCTGAGTCGCCAGTCCTTGAGTCTGCTGTTGAACCCGTTCCTGCGACTCCTCCTGGCCCTTTGGTTGTAGGGGTCTTCAGTAGTCCCTTCACCCCTCGACACGCGGTTTTCGAGCGGGTTCCTTCGCCCTCTCCCGCGAAACATTTTGTCAAGGACTAGGGGTCCCTTGAGAGGGTTTCGATCCCGAACTCCCCTCTACTACACTCTCTCGAGGTCGAGGTCGCCTTGGTTGGTGATGAAGCGGTAGGGGCCGTTGTTTAGGCCGAGGAGGTGGTGGCGGGCATTCCTCTAGCTGAGGTAGCTACGACGTTTGTGGTCCTTGGAGCAGATGAAGAGGCAGTTGATGAGGTCCCAGCAGACTTTTGGTCAATGGCTGCGGAGAGCCGTGTCGACCGTATCCGCAAAGCGGATAGCAAGCTCAAGAGGCTTTTCACTGGGGTAAGGATCTTTGCTTGTCAATTCCTTGCGTCTCTTGCTCTTTTTTCTTTGATTTTGACCCAGACTCTTATGGCAGAGCTTGGAGAGTTTGGTGGCGTTCATGGTGGACGGTCAAGAAGAGGTGGCGAGCGAGAATAGAACACTTCGCTCGCTCGGCCAGCTGGCTTTACGTTGAGGAGGCCCTCGTTGAGTCCCACGATGAGGCCGATATTCTTCGTCTCGAGGTGGCGCTTGCCTTCAAGGTGAGGGATGGGCTACAAAGGTCGTTTGACACTTGTCAGTGGAGTTGGAGAGGCTGCGGGCCGAAAACTTGGAGCTGCGCAAGCGACAAGACTGACAATCGATCATACAAGTGGCTGTCGGGGTAATACGAGAAGAGCTCCCAGTCTCTAATGGACAAGAGAAAGGCCTTGGAAGACGAGAGGAAACAGATGAGGGATTTGGAGACCAATCAAGCCGAAGCCAGGGGTGGTTTGGAGGCCGGTGATGTGACCATCCGGGGTCTGTGGGAGGAGTTGTTGTATGTCTGTGGTATCCGCATTGATGTCTGGCACTTTGGTTACATTGACGGCTTGGAAAGGATGAAGACTCATATCCACCGAAATGCCTGATGCAATCTGAGGGCTTTGAGTGTGAGGTAGCTTCCCCTAGACCTTGGAATGGGCTGCTCTCCTCAGGAGGGATCTAGTCCCAAGTGCGCTTAGGGGTAACTCTGTCGGACATAATCCCGCCAGCTGATGGTTGATTCTACCCGTCATCTCGTCCTCCTATCGTCATCTCGACCAGCTCCTCTGACCGGTCTTGCTCTTCTCTGTCGTTCAAGGTTCCAGTTCCAAATTTACTCTTCCAAAGCTCAACCTTGCTTTCAGCCTTCATTTTTGCACACTTTAGCATGCAATGCCTCTTCTTACACTCCAAGATTACCCTCCTATCATCATCTCGTCCTCCTGTCTTCACCTTCTACAAGAGTTTCTCACTCCCTTCCATGGCAGGTGGGCAACTCGCAGCGTCTTGGCAGTTGTTGTCATTGTAAGACCCAATTAGCTGTCTCAGTACATCCCCTGTTGATTTTCTTTGAGGTAACCTCCAGCGTTATTGTCACGTCGTAATGATAGAGATCTTCGTCTGCCACTGCTACTGGAATTTTCTTCGAGGTAACCTATGCCATTATCGGCACATCGTAATGATAGAGATCCCTATTTGCCACTTCTACCGAAATATGATCTGATCAGGCTGTAGCTTGCTTATACCTCCACAACTTTCTGTCGTATCTAGTTGACTTATGCTATATGTCGCTGTAATTTGCGGTTTCAGGTGTAACTTGTCTTGTTCTTTGTAAGCTTGTGGTTTCATGTTGTAACTTGTCCATAACTTGTCCCTTGTAAGCTTGCGGCTTTATGTTGTAACTTCTGATCATTAATGACACTGCCTTACACTTTGTTGTGCCACACTGCTTGTCTTTGCGTGTTCTGCTTCGATGTTTCCTTCTTCTTCTTCTTCTTTTAATGGTCGGCCTGGGGGTTTTGTCACAGGAAATTATGGGCTTGGCATTAGGCGGGGGGATCTTCATCATACAGAGCTTAACGGTCCACCCCTCCAGCACCTAACCTATTCTTGACAACCCTGCTGGCCGGCAGGTCTTCTGCTTCTACAATCTTTGTTTGCCCTTGTCAGGAAGTTGTCCTCTTGGGGCCTTTAGCGACATTGCTTGACGAGGCCGATGTCTCTCTACTTTTTCTTTATGTCGATTTCCTCCTTTTTGCCGTCTATCTTTTAGATGCACTTTACCCCTCCTAGCCCTTTAGCTCTTACATTTTTAGTTGTTAAGCTTTATTTTGGTATGTAACTGAAACAAGAGAGAAGTGTCATTAGCATATGTTGGGCCTTGCTCACTGTCGTCGGCTTGGAGGGGATTTCCAAAATGCCACCTTAAGAGTTAAGCCGCATTAGGGAGACTTCGGTTGCCTCCTTGTAAGGTGAGGTCGAGAAGCATTTTGCTAACCCGCCTCATGCCCCTCCAAGTAGCACCATGGCCATGGAGTTGAATATAACTAATCTAGGCTGCTCTTTCCTGCAATGGGGGCCGAGATAGGTTATTCGGGTAGCCGTGGGGCTGGTCCCGCTCTCCGTCACAAGGAGACAAAGCGGCCTCTAGCTCGACCCGTCTCCTTCGTCTGTTGGGAGGTAGGACAGTTTGAGACTAGACCCACTCTCGCCCATTGGCATTGCGTATTTAATTCCTGATTGAAAGGTAAACATGTCATCATAACTTTATCCTTAGCTTGGTAGGAGTTAGAATTCGCAAAGGGGGCCCCACTGGCCTATGACGCCATTTGCTTGCTGCTTTTTACCGGGTTGTTGATGTCCATGTTCCTTGGTACACTTATTTGGGCGATTGAAGGACTCGGCCCGCACTCCTTTGGGGAGGGGCCAAACCGCCCCTTTGCCCCTCGATGAGGTAATTTAGACAGCGGTATGACTGGTCCGCTCCTTCGTCGTGATGGGGGTCGGGATAAGTTTTCGGGATAGCCTTGGGGTTGGACTCACTCTTTGTCGCAGCAGGGATAAAGTGTCTGGCTCAACCCATCCCTTTGCTCCCTGTGGAAGGTAACTTGTTCAGGTAGTCTGCTACTGGAATCGCTCTTGGCCATTGACACTGCAGGGAAAGGTAAGTTTAGGCCAGGTTCGTGCTAATCCCACACTTAATTGTAGCGGAAGTCAGGATAAGTTATTCGGGTAGCCGTAGAGCTGGTCCCGCTCTCCGCCGCAGAGAGACATGGCAGCCTCTGGCTAGACCAATCTCCTTGTTCCGCGGGGAGGTAGGTTGTTCAAGGCAATCTGTAACTGGACCCACTCCCACCTGTTCATGCTTACGAGGAAGGTAAGCCTTCGTCTTCGAGTAGCTGAGGACTACTCGCACTCCATCGTGGCTGGTCCACTTCTTCGCCACAATGGGGGTCGTGGCAAGTATTCGGGTAGCTTTGAGGTTGGACCCGCTCTCCTCGCGGGAGGGACAAGGTGGCATCTGGCTAAACCTGTCCCTTTGTTCCTGCGAGAGGTAGGTTGTTCAGACAATCTACTACTGGACCCGCTCCCGCCTATTGACACCACAAGGAAGGAAAAGTTTTGGGTCAGGCTGGTGCTGAACCCACTCTTCGTTGCAGAGGAGGTTGGGGTAAGTTATTCGGATAGTCGTGGGGCTAGTCCTGCTCTCCGCCACGAGGAGACAAGGAGGCCTCTAGCTCGACCCGTCTCCTGGGTTAGGCAGGAGGTAGGTTGTTCAGGCAGTCTGTAACTGGGCCCACTCCCGCTTGTTGACATTTACAATGAATGTAAGTCTTTCCCTTTAGGTAGTTGAGGACTAACCCGCAGTCTACCGCTAGTGGGATAAAGTAGCCTTAAGCATTACACCCATCCCTTTGGTGCCCGCAGGGGAGGTAATTCGGACAGTGAACTAGAGAAGCTCTGTGAGAGGAGTAAGTAGATTTGGTGTCAAAGGCAAGTTAAGTCCAAGATATGTAGGACCCTATGAGATGGTGGAAAAAAGTGGGAGCAGTTGCGTACCGTTTGGAGTTGATAAATGAGTTCCATGATATCCACAATATATTCCATGTGTCCTCATTGAAAAAGCGTTTTGAGAATTGGACACCAGCAATGGTAGAACCCAATAGCATACCTTTGCAATCCAACTTGACCTATGAGGAAAAGCCAGTACAAATCATTGATTGGAAGGAAAAAGAATTACAGAACCGTAGGATTCTATTGGTCAAAGTACTTTGGCAAAATCATAAGATTCCATTGGTCAAAGTACTTTGGAAGCAAATGATATGCAGGCCAAGTACCGCCAGTTGTTTGAAACCCAATCCAGTCTTGTTTTGTCTTAGTATTGGCTCAACTGATGTTGTTGTATTCACTTATGTACGGAGTTGTTTTGTATAAGTTAGCCATTGTACTTCATTTGCTTGGATATCAAACAAAGTATATGTTTTGATTTAGTTTTATTATGGACCATCTTTAGTGTGTGCTGTGAATTATTTTCTCTACATTTTCTTCTTGAGATGTAGAATCTTTCAGTATCTTGAGGACTTGAAAAATGATAAAGCCCATCTAATTGTGCTCAGTAAACTAGTCCAACAAAAACCTCAAAATCATAAGCCTAAAGACCATTCTATTTTACCCTAAACTTATGAATATTCAGGAAAAGCAAACAAAACCTCAAAATCAAGAAGACCTGATGATACTTATTTTGAGTTGTTGGTTCTCATCCAAATCCATACAGGATTTATAAGCTCCTTGGCGAGGAGAACCCTAATCAAGGAGTTGACCCTCTATCTCAGGTCGAGACCCTCCACATACAACGACAAAATCGAGAGAGTGTGGGTGAAACAGATGGGGAGAGAGAGAGAGAGAGAGAGAGAGAGAAATAAGAAGAAGAAGAAGAAAAGAGACAGAGGATTGAAAGACTCACCAGCTTACCTCAATGACGACGGCACAGCAGCGAACACCTCGAGAGAATGGAGTAAGGGTATCAGGCTAGGGAAGAAATAAATAAGGGGGCAAAAAGTGAATTTTAATCTTAAAAATATTTGCGGCGGTTCATTATCGCAGCAAAAGCTACTAAGTTGCTTGTCGTAAAAACTAATAAGTGATTTTGGTGTCTTATCTGGCGGAATTATTTTCTCGCTATTTTTACTGATGAGGTTTTACTCGTCGGCATTGATCTCGATGCAAAAGGCTTGTTTTCTTTTACGAAAATGTTTTGTGTTATCAGCTAAGTATTTTCCACAATAGTAGATCTTGAAAAGAAAAACTAATGGAAAATGGGCAAATATATTGTAGTGCACGAAGCATCTACTAGTTCTTTTCCTAATAAGGACTAGGAGATGGACATAGTTCTTGCCTAGGGGTGTAAATTTAAACCGGAAAATTAGACCGGACCGGACCGGTTTTACCGGTTTGGGACCGGTTCTTATAATTCATAAACCGGCCAGAACCAGTCTGGTTCCGGTTTTAGAATATTTTGGACCGGACCAAACTGGACCGAACCCGTTAATAAAATATATATATAAAATAATATTTTATATATAAGTTTTATACAAAATTAAAATTATACAAAATATTTTATATATATTAATATATAAGTTTTATATATAATCTATAATTATATGTGAAATTTTTATATATATAATATAATTATATATCATATATGAAATAATTTCATATTGTAATTTATAAATTATAATATAAAATGTTAATCTTAAATATGAACATTTGTAATTTGTTTGATCATATGCTATTAATATAATTATATATAAGATAATGTTATTATAAAATAAAAGTTTAATCTTAAAAATGAAAATGTAATTGAGCATTTATTATATAGCTATACCAATATATAGTTTATAACTAATACTATATAGTTTTTTTTCTTTTTATAAACAAATTTTTTAATGACATAATCTCAAACTTACATTTTAAAAAAACCGGAAAACCAGACCGGACCAAACCGGAAGTACCGGTTTAGGAGGATAACTGGTACGTAATCGATTTTGAAAAATGCAAAACCGGTCATACTGGTTTGGTCCAAGATTAGATTTTGTCCAAAACTAGACCAAATTATATTGGGATATGACATCTTGCATGTATTTCGGATGTCACTTTCGCTTGGTTGCATCATGTTGTTTCAAACCTGGAATCAGTAGGTAATATTAAAAGGGGAATTTGAAAGTATATGGTGGCTAGACGGTTACGGGTGTAAATCGGTCAAGTCCGGTCCCGGGAGGGGTGATGGATCAAAATTTTTGGTCCATCATTTTTTCAGATCAGACTGGACTGAACACATATAGGGACTTAACCAGTAGCTATCAGTTCGGTCAGTCCAGCCTAATTATTTTGTTATTTTGTTTCATCTTTTTTTTTTCAAATAAATTGATAAAAAAGTATATTTAAATTACTAAAATTAAAATTAAGTGATTATGTAACTAACTCATTAAAAGAATATTTAACTATAATTATATTTATGATATTGATAAGTTACTACTTACTAACTTAGACTGTAGCACCCAGCCCACGAGGCCAAGCCAGTTGAAGCGCCCTCCTGTTTAAGATTTTATGCCCAAGGTGGGGTGGGGGAAAAGGTGGTAAACGTACCATTTAGCCCTTAGAGTTTAGTCAGCCCCACTCAAACTTTCTCTGCGCCGTTGCCTCTCTTCCTCCTTCCCCTCAGTCAGTTTTTCACGTTCCCCTATTTTTCCTCACTCCGTGCGCCTCATTTCTCTCAACAGTTTGCTCTCTCTCCATAACCACTCTCTCTCTCTCTTGTTCCCTTTGTCTACAACCAACCATTTTAGTTTCTCCTCCACACCCTAAGCTTCTTCCTCCAAGCGTCAACCCTCCCCACATGGCAAGCCTCATTCTAGCTAGCTGAAAACAAGCAGCCACCTTGACCTCACTGTCGTAAACGATGAAGTTCAACAACACCTCTAGTCGCAAGCCACATCTCAGCATTATTATCCACTGAACTTCTGCCACCACTCACATATCCAACCGTAAACCCCAAGCCCAATCGTGCCCAACCACAACAACCACCATCATCAACGTGCCTCCCTTATCCTCTATAGCATAAACCACTAGCCTTTATGCACGTCCAGCGGGCCACCCCGAACTGTTACACACCCCAAGCCGCAGCACCTCCACCAAGGGCCACCATCACTATTGCCAACCCACGGATGAGTAAGCCACCCTCGGTCCCTCACTGCAAACCTTAATCCTACACCATCCTCTATAAACCAAACCAAAACACTCTATTTTTAGTACTCAAAACAAAGCACAATCAAGGAAGCCAGACCCCACGCATAACGGTTTCACAACTACACGACGCTGCTAGTTGTTGAGTGCACCGAACGCACCCACGTGAGACACAAAACCAGGCAACCACCTAGAAGGCCATCCAATGTACGCCACTGATGACCACCAAGCAATTACATCGAGTACAACTGTGAAGCCATAAACAAACCGAGACCACTGTGGGCCTCCCTCCCATTCTCAGCCTCTTCAAACTGCCCAGCTCCACCCTGTGCGGTCGCTGCCTTGGACCATGGTGGCACAAGCCCCTTCCTCTTTCTCGACCTAAACTCTCTCTCTCTCTCTCTCTCTCTCTCTCTCTGTGAACTCCACCACGTGCCACGGAGGAGGAATGTGGTGGAGTTCACCACTGCACGACGCTGCCAACCATCGAGTGCACAGAGCGCCACCCACGTGGACACAAAACCAAGCGACCACCTAGAAGGCCACCTAAAGTACACCACCGATGACCACCAAGAAATTACACCTAGTACAACCGTGAAGCCATAAACAAACCGAGACCACCGTGGGCCTCCCTCCCACTCTCAGCCTTTTCAAACCGCCCAACTCCACCCTGTGCAGCGGCTGCCTTGCACCATGGTGGCACAAGCCCCTTCCTCTTTCTCAACATAAACTCTCTCTCTTTCTTCGTGATCCCCTCTCTCTCTCTCTCTCTCTCTCTCTCTCTTTTTGTGTGTGTGTGTGTGAACTCCACCACATGCCACAAAGGAGGCCATTGTGATTTCATCTCGGCCCACCCAGCCCCTTGCTCCGTCACGTGTCCCCTGCTCTCTCAGTGAGGATGGAACTCCTCTTTGTTGCACAACCTTTTTCTTCCACAAATGAGGCTATCATTTATTCTTCTGTAAGAATATTCACATGGAATGCTCATTTACATTATTACCCTTGGTGTTTAGGTTATGGAAGTAACCATTTTGGCCCTCTTTCACGTTCAACATGTTTTAAGTTTAGCTTAATTTGTAACCAGGGATTACTAGTTGTGGGTTATTTAGGCATTTTAGGTTCTTAATTGTAAAGCACGTGCTTAATTAAGAGTCGCACACAGCTGGAAATTGATGCAAGTTACATGCCTATTTATCAATGACAATTGATATATGCTTGGCATTGTGGTGAAAAAATTCAGAGAAGTTAAAAAGTTCATGTAAGCGGGGTTTCTATGCTACACTTTGCATAAAAAGAAAATAAATTGAGGTTGATTTATGAAAATGTGTATGATATGTTTTGAAAAGAAAATGTGAAAATAACCTCAGTTATGTGTTCAGTATTACTCATGAAGTCTGTATGAAAGAAAGAAAATGCTTTATGATATGACTAGTGTACACATGAGCAATATTTTAACATGATGTTTCTAAAATGTGAAAGAATGAATATGAAATATGGAAATTTTGTACATGTTATATGAAAATGTTCTGGATCTGTTTTGAATATGAGAAAATGATATGAATATATTCAGCACTCTGTTCGATATGATGTGCATCTGAAAAACCTTTGGCATGACTTTCTGATTCTGTTCTGATTCTGATTTTGATTCTGATATAATGATTATGATTCTGTTATGTGGTTAGTACCAACATCTCTGATATGAGTACACTCCCTTTCTAGATAAAGTGATTTTTCTGCATGTTCTTTTCTTTGTGCACCCTTAGGGCTCCGAGAATGAATAAGGGAAAACTTCACATTCTAATACTGCCTGGTTTGGCCACCAGGGATAGCACAACCCTACCACAATGGTTAAATATTGTATATGATATAATGTTGTGATATGATATGTTACAATACGATATGATATGAAATTATATGATAAGATAAAGATGTTCAGTCATGTTATGCCAAAGGGTCTTTGAATATGAACAGTTGGTTTTTGAATATGAGCAGTTGTTTTTTTTTAATATAAATAGTTTGAAATGTCGCTCTTATGTTTTGATAACAAGTTTTTGAGATATGCATTCTGAAAATGAAATCTTTTGTTCTGCATTCTGAACTCTGTAAAAAGGCTCATGTTTACATACTAGTATATGTTCTTTACTTACTGAGTTTTTATAACTCACCCCTTATCTCCACAATATTTTTTAGATGATTTGGATGATTCGGCAGGGGATCAAGAATAGGAAGTATGGGTAAGGCTATGTGAGTATAGTGGATTAAGTACAGAGAGAATACTTTGGGTACCTTGATTTTGGTAGAGTTTTTTGTAGTAGTTTTCTTTGGTTCTGTTGATGGAAATTTTGAAAGTTGATGATTATTTTGAAACTTCATGGTATATTAGATTAATTATAATAAAGTTATTGGTTCGTAATATTATTTTTTATGGTTTATAGAGAATTTGGAATGTATATATTGTGTGGTTGGGAGATGATTGTAGGTAATAAGAGCAAACTCTCCGACCCAATCGGGACCGGGGCGTTACAAAGACTTTACTCCTTAGTATGCATAATTATTAATAATGTCATACATTTTATATATGGTTAATGAATATCAAATAATTTCATTGTACATAAATTATTCATACTTGCTTGCAACTTAGCTATTTAAAAAAATTTACCTAATTACTTTAATTAAGTGTAAATAGTAGAGTATGTATGAATATATGATGTATTAACTATTTACATATAATGATATAAATTATCGCGTGATTTATGATTTATTATTAATTGATAACATATATTATTTTATATTTTATATTTTATATTTATTATTCAATAGTGGCAGCTCTAATTGATGAAAATACAAAATGGTGAAATATTGAGAAAGTTTGAAGAATCTTATCACCTAGAGAGGCAGTTGAGGTGCTCAGTATGATGCTAACTTCAAAGAGTAGACCAGATAGTCTTGTATGGGAGCATGAAAAGAGTGGGGCTTTCTCAATATCCAACTGTTTATTCTTTTTTACATGGAACTCCAATAAGAATCAGTCTTTAGAGTAAGTCAAGAGCAACGAGGACGCAAAGGAAAGCCAAAGACTCTCAAAAAATTAAACACACACACTTAGAGAGAGAGAGAGAGAGAGAGAGAGAGAGAGAGTAGAGGCTAAGATCAATCAAGAACTGCAATGGCTAGAAGGAACCCTATAGGCAATGAGAGATCAGAAAGAAAAGATTATGAGTTTGATGAAGAAGAGAATATGAGGAAGAGATCAGAACTTGATCATGATGGAAGTCTAGTGGTGGCAGAGGAAGCATTACGACACGAAGGTGCCACCATGGACGAAGCAGATAACAAAAAGGTCAATGGCAACAAGCTTTGAGTTGAGCGTAATCTTTATATAAATGTGATTGCGTGCAAGCTTAATTAAACTAACAACAGGCCGTGTGATACCTTCGCTTAATGTGGCGGCTGGATTGTTGGGTTTCGCCGTGGTGAAGGCCTACACGGCCCTGATCGGTAAATGTGGCCTCTTGAAGCAACCATTCACTATGCAAGAAAATACGGTCATCCAAACATGCGTTGCTGCTTCCTCTGGAATTGCGTTCAGCAGTACGTTCTTCTTCCAAACATCACGTGTTGTACTTTTTTTCTTTTTGTTTAATTTGTTTGTTTGTCTTCAATTTATTTTTTTAAGATCCTTTTTTTTTTTTTTTGGATCAAAGTCTTGAATTATCATTGGGTTTGTTTGTGCTTCAATTGCACTGTTATTAATATTTCAGAATTCATGATCTAAGAATAGTATCTACAATATTTAATGTATGCCAAAAGTTGAAAAAATCTTAATCGGATGTAAGTCTTCTTTTCGGGGGTTCAACAACGATTTCATCGACTGCAGATTTTATAAATCTTATGGTTTGAAATTTATTTCACTGTAAATATTTTACAAATAAAAAAAAAATCTGATTTTCTCTATAGAAAGATTTCTTCACTATATATCCCGTCTATATATATGTTATCTAAATAATATTAGAACACAGATTGTGGTGTAAGTTACATGGATTTATGATTACTTACAATTGGTAATTATTTTAAATAACACCATAATTGAAGACCTGGTTAGCAAGAATAATGTGATTGGAGAAAAGCTCCTAGTTGGAGTACTACTACTGTTGATGGCAATTAATTTTGGTTATGGTAGCAATTGCTATTTTCTCCATTTCATGTTGCACACTTCATCATGTATTCGGAATATAATATTATATATTTCGTGACATTTTTTTTTTTTTTTTGGCAAGGGATAAGGATAATGACATCATTTAGAATTATTTCTAGAAAAGGAAAATGAGGTTTTTGAGACCTATAAAAATATTTAATTTTGAGAATTGGTGACCCGTAGTCATGTTGTACGTACGTAATGCATGCCAACAATATTACAATAAGCAATTTATAATATTTTAAGTTTATCACATGATCAGAACAAGATCTCATAAAATTCTTATATGAGCTTTAGGGTTTAAATTAAGCGAGAAAATCGTTTATATGATCATGAAGCGGGCATTAAGTCATGTTTACTGATAAAAATCCACTTGGAATATAAGTTTAGGCCTTAAAATACGGATAAAAGCTATACATAATGATCATAAATGATCATATCGGATGAATATAATTTAATATAACACTTTGAGCTCTATAAGAGAATATTGGAATTTAAGGCGACAGACTTTTCAATTTGAATTTTCTAAACTTTTTTGCAATCTTATGGTCGCAAACAGTTCAACATTTGAAAACTGTGGTTGAACCATATAATATGCATGTAATCACTTAAGAATAATTGGCCTGCATCATGGATCGAGTTATTCTTTGTGCTCAGTACTTCATGTTAATAATTTGGAAAACATATCTATGCATGCTTGATTGGTGCTTGGTAGTTAATAAGTTTTTGGTTGTGTATGTATACATAATTATTAGGTGGAACTGCAAGTTATTTGCTCGGTATGAGAGTCCATTTATAGCTGCCAATGTCGATGGAGCGAACACATGCCAAGAAACCTCAAGCATCTATCTGTTGGTTGGATGATTGGATTCCTCCTTTCTGTGAGCTTCGTTGGCTTGTTCTCTATTGTGCCCCCAAGGAAGGTTAGAAAAGGAATTAAGACATTTTGGTAATAATGATAAGATTAATTGGTTGTTCTCAAGACAATAATATAATTAATATTCTAATTCCAATGAGAGAATTTTAGTTCTCTTATTTTTGGATATATTGTATGGTTAATCAACTAGAAAGAGCTATATATATATATATATACATAGAGATATATATGGAGATCTCACATAGAGATATATATACATAGAGATATAATCATTACAACTTTTCCAAATTTTAATATAAAATAAAATAAACAATTCAACTTTTTCAAATATCAAAACAAAAATAATATAAAAAAATATATTCTAATAATACTTTATTTAATTTTTTAAATTTAATCTCAACTCATCTCATCGCCAAAAATAAACAAAGCTTAATGTCATCTGTCTCTTATCTAAAAAAAATGTTATCTTTCTCTTCTCAAACATTGAGCCAACCAATTATAATAGAGAATTGAATACCTGATTTGTGATACCCCAAACCTCCGCTTGGGGTGGAATAAAGGCTTAGAGCGTTGGGACATGTAACACAAGGTTACATACTCCCATACATGACAGTTAATATGTAGTACATCCTATAAGTGCAACTAGCAGAATGCAATATTAGCAGCTGATTAAGAGTGAAAATAAAACTTATGCAAAAATAACTAAAAACATCTCAATGTATTAATGACCATCATAGGTTCAAACCAAATAGTAGTTTAAACTTAGTACAACTAAACATAGAAGTCTCCAAAGCTAGATAAGCTGCTTCATGCGTTCTAGAGTATGAAGGACTAGTGCTATGAACATAAGGATAAGGTCCAATTTTTTCTCAAGGTCTGGCTTCTCCTCAATTAGTTGGATCCATCACTCCACTCAGTCCTCCTCGGATCTTGACACAACTTTTATCATTTTGAGTGGAATGATAGTGGGTTCACAAGGGTGAGATTTACTTCAAATATCAATAAGTTAAACAACTAATGTACATAAAGATAAATTATGTATGAAGAATGATAAATACGAAATGCGAAAAATCAGTGTCTCACATCCAAATTTCTTAACATTTTCAGCAAACTAAGACACATATTTTCGTACAGAGAACATTTTTCACTTTACTGGCAAAAATAATCATAACTTTCATTAATATTAGCAATTCATATTTAATCGTAGCATCATAACGTGTGGTATCGTTACAGTTCTCCATATGCACTGTGAATACTTGTTGGTGACCGCAGTACAACTTACGTTGAAACTACGTTGTCTACAAATTAATTCTCAATGCATTGGTAATATAACATAACATCATAACATATAAATCCACCAGCTTTAGGTGTCATAACATTTGAATTAGCTCCGGTGTTCTTTAAAAAGAACCCATTAGAAGCTCGTTGACTGTTTTTTATCAACCCAGAGGTTACCACTCCATTTTTAAACACTTCAGAGTGGACAGAGGAGTTCCACTAGGATAATTCATCATCCTAATCTTTTGAATCATGACAAAAATGATTTTTCATACTATGTTAAAAAATGTATTGCATGACATGTGCATATATAGTAAGCTTCCATGTGAAAATGATATTTTAGATGCAACATCCAAAAGTGGTAAAAATATCACATGTCATGTAAGTATGTACTCAATGTATCATATAACATGATATTTTATACTCAAAATGATAATTGAAACATGAATGTGGCATTTATCAATAAACTATCAAGGTGTAAGTTAGAGGCCAATTTACAAACTTCCTGAATTTGAAAAGTTGTAGTGTCTAAAATCAAATTCATCCTAAGTTAGAGTGTGAACCTTTAAGGAAAATGTTTATAATCAAAGGGTTCAAAAATGGGTATTTATAAAAAATATCCCTAAACTTTTAAAAACTTCCACTAAGGCCCTAAATTTTTACTATTTGTAAACAAATCTCAAATTTAACCAAACTTTATGGACCTCATATGTTTTATATTCTAAAACTATCTATACTCTTAGAATTATAAAATTCAAGGTGGAAATAGCTCAAACATTCCCAATCCGTGGCATACACGCTAGTTGACGTCTTAGTGTGATTTCAACTATTGATCTCTATGAATACATACTTATGCAATTTTATTTGGTCACAAATATTCACTATAGTCCTTAATGATAATGACCAATTCATTAGTGAGCAAGTTCATCCTAATATATAACCAAGGCTAAAAACCTTAATCTTCATTAATCATCCATTAATCAAGTTCGATATTCTTAGTGTAAATCACAAAGGCTTGCTTTCAAAATTCACCCAAAACATACATTTTTTTTCTTATCCGAATCATAAGGTTTCTAAATGCTTAATCATCAAGTCTAGGTAGAATAAATCAAACTTCATGCTTTAATCACAAGCTTACTTAAAACCCATGCATGTTTTGATAATCAAAACAAGATAGAATTAAAACCTATCATAGCATGCTTTTAATAAAAAATAAAACCTTCCATGATCATTCTAAGATATTAATAAATCATAGCAAAATATGTTAAGACATGTCATAGCTAAAATTTCCACTTAAAATAATTTAAACATTTAAATCATTTTTAATGAATCTGATTTTGAATCAAGTATGGTAACATTTTCTAAATTTATCCAAAAATCACTCCAACACTTAAAATCACAAATTGACATATAAACTAAGATTTAGGGTAAGAAAACTTACAAATTTTGTGGCCCACTCAAGATCCTAGCACAAGAACTCCAAGAACACTCAAGCGCACACACACACCTTTCGACTTCTCTCAAAACTAAGGGAGAATATGGCTCTTAATGCTCAAGGGGGAGCTATAGATGAGGTGTGGAGGAAATGAGGGGGTGGAGGGGCTTTTTATAGGTGGACAAGGGGGTAGAGACATTGGCCTAAGTCCATAGTGATTGGATGACATGGGTGATGGTGTAAGGGGCTAAAATTTTCAGCTTACACTTCATCACCTTGTGTCACTTGTGCAAAGTGAATAGTCCCCTAAAACCACCATGATTTCATCATTACAGGTGCTAAAATGAACCTAAGGGTGCTGATTAAGTCTTGGTGCAGAAGGAAGAGAAGAAAAATCATCAAAAACCATCCATGGGGCTGATGGGCTCAAGGTGATTTTCATTGGACATATTTGATCATAACCTTGACTCATCTTCTTGACTCTTCTTCAAGGTTGATTTGTACAAATATAAGGTCACTTCTTGAAGGCTTTTTCGGGTGATAGGAGGTGGAGGGTTGGCTGCCAAGTGATCATGGAGATGCAGCTCAAAGAAAATGATGCAAGGGAGGGTGATTGCCGAGTGGAGTGGTACACAAAAGCCATTCAGTTTTGGGTGACTTCTTTGGGTGGAAAAACTGGTCAAAGCTCATGATGACCATGAGGGCCTCTTGGGGATTGGGTGGTGCTGGAGATGACATGGGGTGGTGGCTCAACCATGGGCAAAATGGTGGTTGAAACTCAACCAATTCGATTCTCATCCAACTAGTCCTTTAGGTGCAATTGGTTTGGGGTTTTGGTTTGATTTTTGAAACCAAATTTCATCCAAGGCTTATCTGGGTTTAAAGGGATCATATAAGGTGTTTAAATATCATACTGCTCTTGAGAAAAAGACACAAAAAGATTGAGCTTAAGGGAAAACAGTTCATTGCACACATGTGTGCCGATTGGTATAGTTTGGGGTTTGATATGTCATTTCTTCTAATGACATGTGTGGAGGTTTATCTAAGGTCCTAATATGATCTAAAAATGATGTAATTGAATAATGAAATAAGAGAATTTAAGATAAAAAAGGCTAAAAAAATTGAAAAAGAAAATTAAGCTCTAAAACATGGTTTAAAGGTCACTAATCATAGATAAGTTGATTAATGGTCTTAACCCAATTTCAAAATTTAATTTGGGTACTTAGGATATGATATGAGCTTGCAAAAATTCATGGTATGGTGTATTGGGTTTTCAAATTGAAGAGTGAAATAGAGCAAAACAAGGACTTGGGCCTTGTGGGCTTAAAAGGGCCATAAGAGTGGGCTAATGGTCCATGGGCTTTGGGTTTGAGTGAACGAGGGTCTTGTTTTCAAATTTTTAGGAATTAAGAAAGGCCTTAAAATCTACAAAGATGGAGCTTAAAAGGCTTACCTTGACATAATCAATCCATGGGTCAAACCTATACCATGCTTGGCCCAAAAAGGCTTATGATTACTAAGTTGGACTTAATACCTTGGGTCTAAATAGTTAGGCCCATAGTTTGTGTCCAAAAAGTGAGGCCTAAAATTTTATGTCTTCCAAGTTAGGCCTAAGGCCTAAGGCCTTCACTCTTACTAAGTTAGGCCCAATAGCCTTTTGTCCTTTTATTTGGGCTTATTTTCTAGTGTCTTTCAAGAAAGACTTAAAGTTTTATATCTTTCAAGTTGGGCCTAAGGCTTTTTGGCATCTTAACCTTAAGCACATCATATCTTTAGTGCATTAGGGCCCTAAAGTCTTATTGCCTCTCATAAACCTTTATACCCAAAAAGCTTGGGCCCTTAGTAAACCATTCTTTGCGCCTTCTCCAATTCCATCAAATATGTAACCCAAATTGTTTAGCCCATTAATGTGGTAACCATTCAATATACCATGTGTCATTCCCTTATGGGTCTCTTGACTTCTTATCCTCAAAATTAATAAAGCACTAAAAATTTGTCAAAATAATATTACTAACCAATCAAGATCCAAAAATTTTTTTTTTCTCAAAAATCAATATTACACTAAAATTTTCTAATAATTCTTTTAAACCCAAAGTATACGATCCTCTTGCCAACTCAAATATCCAAAATTGTTCTTATTCTCAAATAGCTCAACTCCTAATTAACTAGGATTAAGGTTACTAAGATCAAGGCCTCAAGAGCTTTTTAGGCAGGTTGTTACATGATTAATGCCCATTATATAATATATAACAAGTACATAACAATCATAATTATTGCTTAACGACATTTTCTAGCTTATATCTCATACCTTATATGTTAAGCTTTGGAAATTGATGTCTCACAGATGATGATCCTAAAGTCCAAGTTAAATTACCCAAGTGGGACCGCCACTGCATACCTCATCAACAGCTTCCACACACCCAAAGGAGCCAAGCTGGCAAAATGAGCGTTTCAAATTTATACAACATTTTGAATAATCTTCACATGCCCATGTTCAGACGAATGAGGAAGATTTAAAGTATTCATAAGTTTGTAATCTTACATGTGAGTTAATTTGACTATCTCCATGATTATTTGCTAATGCATTGATTTTCATGGATAAGGGAAACAGGTTGCTGTACTGTTTAAAAGTTTCTGCTTTAGCTAATGTTTATCTTTTTCCAATGGTTTTACATTGCTGCCGAGGGATGTGGGTTTTTGACCTTCCCTACATTTGGTCTTCAAGCCTATAAATAGAGGTACATTAAGTGTTTTCTAATCACTTTAAGACCGTGACTGATCAATGCATTTTCAAATAAATATTTAGCAACTTAATTTCGATAAAAAAAAATGAAGATCATTATCTAAAGTTGTCAACTAGGCAGGTTCTACCTTAATTTTTCCTCGACTTACGTGGGTTTTGGAATGATTTGTCCTTACATAGTGAATATATCTTTGCTCATTGGAGTCGTAGTATCATGGTGAATCATATGGCCATTGATTGAGCTTAAGAAAGGTGTTTGGTATAGTGCTGAACTACCCGAGAGCAGTCTCCATGAAATTCAAGGATATAGGGTATTTATATTATTTATAGTACAAAACTATATATACTAATTTCCCTGATTTTACAAATGAAAAGAAATAAGAATGGGCATATATGTATGTATGTACGTTTGTATTTATATACAACGATCTTCTTTTCATTGCTGTCATCATGACTTTTGTGTTATGACTTTTGTGTTATAACTTATACTTACTTACCTTTTCTTTTGTGCATGTCTCGATAGGTTTTTATTGCCATTTCCATGTGCTGGGTGATGGTCTTTTTCACTTTGTCTACATGCTAATTAAAACTATATCCAGTCTTTCAACCCATAAATCTGAGAATAAAGAATCATCTTCCATCATCCCTGAAATTTTGGAAAAGTCACCAGATTCTCCGATTGCAAACTACAATGAGCAACGACAAATTAAATTTTTCTTGGAAGATGAGATTCCCAATCCGGTAGCCATGTTTGGTTATGTTAACCTTGTAGCCATATCCATTATTGTAGTCTCATTCATCTTCCATCAATTGAAGTGGTATCATATATTGGTTGCTTATGCCATAGCCCCAATTTTGGCCTTCTGCAATGCCTATGGCTGCGGTCTTACTAACTATTCTCTTGCCTCCAACTATGGCAAAGTTGCTATCATCATTTTTAGTTCTTGGGTTGGCCTTGAAAATGGAGGAGTTGTTGCTAGTCTTGCCACTTGTGGAGTGATGATGAGTGTTGTTTCTACAGCTTCTAATCTCATGCAGGACTTTAAGACTGGATATTTGACTTTGGCGTCTCCTCGCTCCATGTTCCTTAGCCAGGTTTTAGGTATAGCCATGGGTTGCATCATGTCTCATTTGGTCTTCTGGTTTTTCTACAAAGCATATCCTATTGGAGACCCAACTGGACGGTATCCCGCACCATACGCAGCAATGTACCGTGGGATTGCTCTTCTTGGAGTTGAGGGTTTGGATTCCCTTCCCAAGAATTGTGTCAAACTTCCTATCACATTCTTCTTTGTTACTGTGGCAGTAAATATACTTGGTGAGCTTCTGAAGCATTGTGAAAGAAGTATATGATCTTTAGGTTTGTTCCAAGCCCAATGTGCATGGTCATCCCATTCTATCTTGATGGATACTTCGCCATTGACATGGGTCTTAGAAGCTTAATTCTTTTCTTGAGGGAGCAGAAGAACAAGCAAAAGGCCAAAGACTTTGGGCCTGCTGTGGCATCTGGCCTCATATGTGGTGATTCTTTGTGGGAAATTCCAGTTGCTATACTTGCTCTTACTGGTGTTGAAGCTCCTCTTTGTAAGAAGTTCTTGTCTGCCTATATCAATAAAAAGATTGATACCTTTTTGGGTAACTAGTTAATGGATGCTTCAACACTAGGCAAATTATCCATGCATATATAGCCTGCATGCACTTCTTTTATGCTATTTTGAGTGTTCTAGTTAGGATAGTACTAAGTTTGTAATGGACTTGCAAAAATATTTAAGCATGACGTTTTCTAGCTTTTAAGCAAATTTTTTCATTTTGACTATTACTATTTGAGGTTCAAAATTCTGATGGTCCTTAAATATAAATGTTTTCTCATAGTTACATTCAATGCCCTACCCCAAGGATATTGTTAATGCCTTTTTCCATTAAGTTGGACTTGTGTACGGTAATATGTAATACACCTAGCATGCATATAGTAGTATGCAATAATTGCAACAAAAAAATTGTTTCAACTTATATTATGTATCAGAATAAACTAGAATCCTAAAATAATCTTTATAACGTTAAGCATATATATTTTTTCATTATCCATAAAAAATGTATAACCTTAACCAAAAGTATTGCATTGGAGTAGGAAACTCTTTAATTACAAACCTCTACATAGTCTCAAACTTAGAGATCAAGCTGTTCATGCATATATCTCGGTTATTAACAACAAAATAACCTTCAGAAATCGGAGTATGATCTCCATTATTTCCTCCAAGTCTAAATCCCCACTAGCTAGTCAATCTCATCCAATCTTGTTCGTTCGTCTTTATATTGACCTGACACAACTTCTACCATTTTGAGTAGGAGTCCCAACTGTCACAATAAAATTTTTGCAAATCTCAGTAAGTTATACTATTAACGTATCAACTGTTTACAAAGCATGTACAACAAAAAACATGGTGTGAATGCATGAGTGAGATGAACTTGCTTTTACAAAAATATACCATCATTATCATCAAAACTTCATGCTTCTTGACCTATTTCTTTTCATAAAATAACTTCATTCATTATTGTTCTTGTTCTTGTTCTTATTCAGATGGTGGATGCATTACAATTCCTCATAAATAGTGTGTTCCTGCTGGTTACCGCACAACATCACAAGCCCTTAGACCAGTTGTTAATATGTCATACAGAGATACTCAGACAGAGCAAAATGCCTATACCATGAGTATTTTATTCATTTCACCAGAGATACTTAGGTATAGCAGAATACCTACATCATGAGTATTTTATTCTTTTGTGCACCTACCAGCGTTAAATACTTTCGACTTTACTCTAACAATCTTTTGATCATATTCAAGCCTGTTGATGGTTGTTTGTCAACCCAGAAGATTCACTCCATTATTATACACTACAGAATGGACTAAAAAGTTCTACTAGGACAATCTCTTGTCCTAGCATTGGGTTCATAACAAAATAATTTTCATGCTTGACTCAAGCTTTATGATTGTTACTCATCCATGTGCTTGCTTGAATTGGCAAGCATTGTAAAGATGCTCACAAATTAGCAGTTATTTCATTTTATTTTATTTTTCCATAATTAAAACTCTGATTATGTTTTTGTTTAAGATATAATCCATTTACTAATATTTTATCAAAAAAAGAATTGTTTTATCTATTTAATAAATCTTTTGCTTGGCATCAATTAGGAAAACACGTGACATTATAGCCTAAGGGAAATAGGTGTTACAGAGTGAGTATTTTCTTCCGTTTTTGCTCTTCATCTTAAGTTGTGGCTTTTTATACAATTTTCAAAACCTATAAATGTTTGCCATGTGTTAAATTTGGATCGGTCAGATAGTTGGGAATCACTTGTCCTTTATCATAAAACTAGTGCCATTAAATTTCAAATATAAAGGAATAATCATAGGTAATTATGCTAACATAGATCATGAGACCCTTGTTTATGTTGGGAACAACTAAGACATTTGCTGACGAATGGGAGAAGAACCAATGTTGATCATGATAGTGCCAATATGGGTGCTTGAGGGTGTCTTGAGAATCAACAAGCTTCATGGCTATGAGATATTATTGCACCTTGTTAGTGGTGTTATGAGTTGAACCGATTAAAGCATTTGAGTGCTGTATGATTCTTCTTATTACAAATTTGATAGATAACTGTGTCTTACTTCTTGGAGGGTGTATTGTTGCTTGGAGCTTGAGAGTTGCTAGATGTGCCACGAAAAGACCCATGCAAAGGCTTAGAACCAAACTAATTTCCTTTGGACAAAACCACATCTTTTGGAGTTGAAAGAGCTGGATTGACCTTGGTTCTTCTTGTGTTTGGAGATCTTCTGGTAGTAGAAGACAACAGAAGATGCCAATGTAGCATCGATGGTAGCACTTGGCATAGCTTTCCAGCAATGTCATCACCTCTAAGTATGGCGGTATTGGTGGTTGTAGAATAGTGGTAGTGAAAATTTCAAAATCTTTGCCAAGTACATTGAAAAGCCATTATATTTTAACTTTTGAGGTGTAGCACTGGTTTGTCAATAGCAGACAGTTCTTCACAGATAGTTTTAAAGCGGCAAAGATACATACTCCGGTTATCATTACCATAAGTTATTGAGGCGAGTTGTTTCTTCAATGCAAGGCTACTATCGGACGATACGCGAGCAAATGTATGGACAAGTGTGTTCCATACTTTAATTGAAGTGCTAAGACCAACAGTGATGCCAAGGACTTCCTCGAAGAGAGTGATAGTGATTCATCCTTTCACATGGCGGTCAATTTGTGCCCTTTTAGGTACGTAGGGTTGGGTTGTATCACATAGTCATCAGTGATAAGAAATCGTGGTAGTGGTCGAGTTTCGCCGGTAAGAAAAAGCCTTGGTGATCATAGCTATTTAAGATGTTGGTCATTTGGATTTTCCTAAGTAAGAAGTTAGTGGAGGTGAGGCATAGGGACACAAGAATTGCAATAGTAGTGAAAAAGTAATGATATAATATTGAATAGTAGTAAATAGTACTAAAATGTAGATAAAAAATAATAATAATAAAATAATAAATAATAATGAGGTATTTTCAGAATACTTGAAAATATCTTGATATCCAAATTATGCAAAGTGGATGTCTTTGAATATATGTGACTAGGTTAGGAGGATGTCTTTGAATAGATTTTCTAAACGTGTGATTGTTAGCATCTTCATCTTCTCCTCTTAAACTTAGTTCATTTTCTTTTCTATGTTAGTAATCAGAAATTCGTTAAGCGAATAACGATAAATGGCAAAGTGGATAGATATCGTGGCTTCATTGGAGTTAGGTTCCATAATGTTTTTGCTCGGCTATTTCACCTCCACGTATACAAAATTAGAATGACTGAACATTATATATCTTGCATTTCTATAAAATCTTGTTGCTTGCAACACATGACAACATATCTATAGTACTATAATGTAAAGAAAAATATGTGCTATAATTATCTGTCACGCCCCTGATTTTACACGTGTTATGTTTGAGATTATTAAATGAGTCTATTATATCTACGGAAAATGGAAACCAAACTCTCCAATCCAAAACCCAATCTTGTAACCCCTCGACG
>QEOT01122178.1:0-14049 GCA_003123785.1 Pterocarya stenoptera | reverse complement strand
TTTTCAGTACTCTGATATTGTATTAAACTCTGGTACTTAGTTATTTGACTTTACCGTTCCGCTGCGTATTTTATTGTACACGTGTTGCATTGCACACACTCAGCACATGTCGATGGGGTGCGTGACCGTGTTGTCATCATCCCGGGTGTCTCGATTTCCGTGTGTGTCCGTACATGGAAGTTGGGGGCGCCACATAGATAGTTGTACTACACATATAATTCTTAAACATAAGAAATATTTTCAATATTTAACATTGAATAGAGCTAATGTCAATATCATTTCCGGTTCTATAAATCTAATTAAAGGTTCCGGAAGAGCAAATATAATGTTACCTGAAGGAACAAAATTTTGTAGTGATGATACTTTGTATTCTAAACTCATATTAGAAAAAACTGACAGCTTTCTCTTCGGGCTTATATTATACAACTATGAGTACAATTGAATTAAATATTGTAATGCACCAAAAATGCTTTGATCTAAAAATTTTATGCTTTGGCATGACCACCTTAGACATCCGGGATCAATTATGATACGATGAATAATTAAGAACTCATATAGACATCCTCTAAAGAACCTGAAGATTCTTTTACCAAGTGATTATCCATGTGCATCATGTTCTCAAGGAAAACTTATTATCAGACCATCCCCTCATAAGGTAATAATTGAATCTCCATCATTTTTAGAAAGAATTCATGGGGACATATGTGGGCCAATTCATCCGCCATGTGGACCATTTAGATATTTTATGATTTTAATAGATGCATAAACTAGATGGTCACATGTTTGTCTACTCTCTACTCGTAATGTTCCATTTGCTAGACTTCTTGTACAAATTATTAGATTATGAGCTCAATTTATTGATTATCCAATTAAATCTATCAGATTGGATAATGCAGCAAAATTTGCATCTCAAATCTTTGATGATTATTGTATGTCAATAGGAATTCATGTTGAACATTCAATTGCCCATGTACATACTCAGAATGGTTTAGCTGAATCATTTATGAAACGACTTCAATTAATTGCTAGACCTTTGCTTATGAGAATAAAACTACCTGTTTCTGCTTGGGGACTTGCAATTTTACATGCTACATCATTAGTTCGGATTAGACCAACTGCACATTATAAATACTTCCCATTGCAACTTGCTTTTGGTCAACCATCAAATATTTTTCATTTTCGTATTTTTGGTTGTGTTGTCTATGTTTCGATTACAACTCTCAAATGTACTAAGATGGGCCCTCAACAAAGACTTGGTATTTATATTGGTTTTGATTTTCTTTTTATTCTTAGATACCTTGAGCGTTTAACTGGTGATATCTTTAAGACACGTTTCGAAAATTGTCATTTTGATGAAACAATTTTTCCACCATTAGGAAAAAATAATGTACCTGGAGCACAAAAAGAAATAACATGGAATGCATCAACATTATCTCATATTGATCTTCATACAAATCAATGTGAGCTGAAAGTTCAGAAGATTATTCATTTACAAGGTATTGCAAATCAATTACCGGATGCATTTACTGATAGTAAGAAAATAATAAAATCGCATATTCTAGTTGCTAATATCCCTGCGCGGATTGAAGTTCCAATAAACAATTAAAAAATCAAGCAGCAAATGAATCTAAGGCATGCCTAAAGCATGGAAGATCTATTGATGCAAATAGTAAGATTTCCTGAAAGAGAAAGACAAAAGAAATTGATATTCTTGAAGAAACCATACCCACAAAACTAGCAACAAAATCAATTGATCCATCCAAACTTTCAACTCTAAATTCTCCTGAAAAAGAATCTCCTGAAGAGATAGCTCTTGAAGATGAACAGGTACCTGAAAATAACGAGATCCCAATAAATTATGTAAGTACAAGAGAATTGTGGGATAGAAATAAAATTATTGTCGACAATATATTTTCATTTAAAGTTGCAATTGATATTACCAGAAGTGATGGTGAAATTGAACCACAAACTGTCGCAGAATGATGACGTAGAAATGATTGGCCAAAATGGAAAAATGTAATTAATGCAGAATTGAATTCACTTACAAAACGTAAAGTATTTGGACCTGTCGTCCAAACATCTAAAGGTGTTACACCTGTTGGATATAAGTGGGTATTTGTACGAAAACGTAATGAGAAAAATGCAATAGTGAGATATGAAGCACGACTTGTTGCACAAGGTTTCTCGCAGAAATTTGGTATTGATTTTCAAGAAACATATTCTCCTGTAATGGATTCAATTACATTCAGGTTTTTTATTAGCTTAGTAGCAATGGAAAGTTTGGATATGCGTTTAATGGATGTCGTTACCGTATATTTATATGGATCACTAGATAATGATATATGCATGAAAATCCTTGAAGGATATAAACTGTCCGAATCATATAATTCAAAATCCAGAAGTATTTATTCTATCAAGTTACAAAAATCATTATATGGTTTTAAGCAATCCGGACTCGTGTGGTACAATCGTTTTACCGAAACTTTATTGAAAAAGGGATTTAAAAATAATCTAATTTGTCCATATGTTTTTATTAAGAAGTCAGAATCTGGATTCGCAATTATTACAGTATATGTGGATGATTTAAATCTCGTTGGGACTTCAGAAGAGCTTACCAAAACTGTAAATTGTTTGAAAAATGAATTTGAAATGAAAGATCTTGGAAGAACCAGATTTTGCCTTGGTTTACAAATTGAGCATCTTTCAAATGAAATTTTAGTTCATCAGTCTACATATACAAAAAAAAAGTCTTGAAGCACTTTTATATGGATAAAGTTCACTCTTTAAACACTCCAATCGTTGTTCGATCACGTGACATTGAGAAAGACCATTTTCGTCCTCGAGGGGAAGATGAAGAAATTTTTTATCCTGAAATACAATATCTTAGTGCAATTGGTGCTTTTATGTATCTTGCAAATTCTACAAGACCTGATATTGCATTTTCAGTCAACTTATTAGTAATATATAGTTCTGCACCAACTCGAAGACATTAGAATGGAGTCAAACATGTCCTACGTTACCTTCGTGGTACGATCAACATGGGATTATTTAATCCAAAAGAATCAAGCACACAATTAATTGGATATACAGATGCAGGTTATCTATCTAATCCGCATAAAGGGTGTTCTCAAACAGGATACCTATTTACATATGGACGTACAACTATTTCATGGAAGTCTGTCAAACAAACAATAGTAGCTACTTCCTCCAATCATTCATAAATTATTACAATACATGAAGCAAGCTGTGAATGCATTTGATTAAGATCAGTAATTCAGCCTATTCAAGAAAAGTGTGGTTTACCCACAATCAAAGGCGGTCCAACAATATTATATGAAGATAATGTGACATGTATTATGCAAATAAGAAGCGGCTACATCAAAGGCGATAGAACCAAGCATATTTTACCAAAATTCTTTTATACACATGAGCTTCAAAAGGGTGGTGACATTGTCAAGAAAATACAGTTAAGTGATAATTTAGCGGACTTATTCACTAAAACTTTACCAACTGCAACATTCAAAAAGTTGGTACACAATATTGGAATGCGACAACTCAATGATCTTTTATCATGAACAATTGAAGATTTGCATTCCTACGAGGGGAAGTAATTTATCATCTGGACTGTACTCTTTTTTCTTCGCTAAGGTTTTTCCCATAAGGTTTTACTTGACAAGGTTTTAATGAGGCAATCTTAAAGCATTCAAAGACACATTAGAATGTTGTACTATTTTTCCTTCGCCACAAGTTTTTGCCATTGGGTTTTTTTTTTGCAAGGTTTTAATGAGGCATATTCTTTGTGTTGGTCATCCAAGGGAAATTATTGTAAATTCATGGAATGTATTTGATAGATGACTATTATAATTCTTTCATGTTCATGTATCCCTATTTTCCATGTTCATTTATCCCTTTAATTTATGTATTATCATTCCCTAGATTCATGTGTTTATGTAATGATCATCCATCAGGTACGCAAATATTGTCCTGTCTCCTACTAAAAAGATTGAGCACATCTGATTTAGGCATTGAAGGCGTTTTTATACCCTTCAAGCCTACTCATTTCTTCGGTTGAAGGACTAAGTGAACGGGAGTGCGAAAGATGTCCAAAACAGGAACGTTCTATAACAGTGAAATAAGAAATTGAGAGTAAAAACTTGTTGATTTTTCTCAAGGTAAAAAGGATTACTTTGCTTAGGGTGTTGCCTTTGGTGAAATTTGTAATACAATTGATTTATAATACGAACAGACTATGCAATAAACAGAAATGTTAGGTATACAAAACATGTTATAATTTATTTATTTATTTTTTACAATTGACGTTTTGAAATGAGATGACAAATCTTCTTTTTTAATAAAAAGAATTTTACAAACAGATAAATCACTCAATTTGTAAAGCATTTTTCTTAAAAGGTAGTGCCACAAAGACCGATAATCAATCCCAAAAATTCAAACCGATGAGTGCAAATACACTTTTATATTTTTGTCTTCTTTTTCTTTAATAATTTTTTATATATCTTTAAACATTTTTAAAAACTTAAAAAAAATATCAATTCATTAATATTCACTTTCTAAACCGTTAATTAAAATTTAAAAAAAAAACATGAAAATCAATCAATCACACTTTTATAAGTTTAACAAGCATTTTCCTTTTCTTAATTCTCGTTGCAAGCTTGACGTTATTCATCTAATTATTTTTTGTTATTCCTTTACCTAATAATTATCTCCCATCTTTCTTTTTTTTGATGTTTTTATTTTTTCCCTTTTCAGTTGCCATCTTCTCTCATAATTGCTCAAATTATTTATCTCTTCTCACCAGTTACCTATCTTCCCAAAACAAAGAAACGGAAGATACCCACTTCTATTTTTTCAATTCAGTCATTCACCGTGCACTTACCAAGATCCTCAAATTTCAGCAATAACCCGGTAAAATTACCACGGAATTAATAAAAAAAATGACAATTTTATTCACAAAATTCATCCAAACCGCCAAAAGATCAACAATTCCACGGACATGGATATGGACTTCTATTGCAGACATAAAAACATCCCCTTCCATGTCTTCGGATACAACCCTGCATGAAAAGGTTTGTCCATTCTTTGCACATAAACCCATGTGACAGTTTAGCGCAAGTTCAGCGGTTCTTCCCCTTCTCGGATAAATACTCCCGTTTGTGCCAATATAAAAAGAGCTATCCAGTTGATGGATCGCTGCCTTGATTATATAACCTAAAAAATGGTTCCTATATCTACAAAATAAATCTAAATGAATAAATGCGATAAAAGAACAATAAATAAAACGAAAACCTAGATAGAATTGAGCAACCGTACATGGTAGGAACGGCAATAGAAAAAATAAAATAAAAAATGGAAATAATCACACACCATACAAAAGTTTATGTGATTTGACAACATATATACATACACAGTACACAGAGTTGCAGAGGATTTTATTCAAATGATAATAAAAAATACAGCATGACAATCGTACATAGGTTTGATACAATATACACAGTAATCGCAAATTAGTGGGTCAAGTGGTCGGATTAAAAGCCACAAATGGGTCAAAACTTTTTATTGACCCAAGTCTCATTGAACATTTACCGAAAAAAGCAACGGATCCTTATCTAATCAAGTCATCAAACCGAGCTGCACACAAACAGAACTAGACTCTACACAAAGAAGCCCAACAATACAGCCATCTTTGTCTTTTGCGCATTTTCCATCCAAACAAAAGAAATAGAAATCATAAAAGACCCAGATCCGTAAATCATGCAGTAAGTAGAAGTCCCCTAAAAAAAAGTAGTTATGAAAGATTCTCATCCTACCGTGAAAAATGAGATCCATGTTTTGTAGGATTCATACTTTCTTAGCTCTAAAGAATGACAAAACTAAGCATTCAACTACCATAAGGGGTGGAAAAGACAACTAAGAAAACGACAATGAAGAGGAAATTCAAACAATATACAAATTTTGCAGCAAGGAGGCTCATGAAGGCTATAACTCATGCTAGCAGGTATTAACGAGGGCCAAACTTTTCTCAGGCCTTCATTTCTTAAAAAGAAGAAAAGAAAAGAAAGACTATAAGCCACTCAAGTCAATAAACCTTCTGTAACGAACTCACAAATGCTTACAATGATTGTGCATCGAAAATGACGAGCAATCACCATTGCTTCTTCCCCTTTTTCTTTCTCTTGTTGGCACTGCCACTGTTGCTGCCACTACTCTTGGTGCCATTTCCAGTTCTGCCAGATGGGCTCTCGGTGGAGGTACTGCCACTGAAATTGTCAAACATGCCCGCTTGCACTGCATTTTGTAACCACTCCAAGAATTCTTCCTCTGTCATGCTCTCTTCCATATTAGATGTAGGCATACGACCACCTTTTTGTCCTGAACTTGTCCCCTTTCCGCTGCTATGCTTGGAGGTTACACTCGTGTTGACATGAAAACTTGGCTTGTGGGTGTTGGCTGGAGATCTCATTCCCTGCATAAAACGTTTAGTGTCATGAACTTCTACTTTTATGTGCAGGTGTACTATGGGTGCAAGTTTCATGATGTGGGTAGTTCTTGCGAAGAGACTGGCAACTCTTTTACTTCAAACCCAAATAACCCATTATTTATAATTATAATCTACTGGATTCATTGGAGAAGCCACACTATATGTTAAATCTACGGTTATATTAGTTTTCGACAGAGACATCAGAGTTGTTTTTTTGTTTTGCTGAAAAGGGATATCTGCATTTAGATACCAAGGTAATACCATCTAATTGTCTTTCATATAGAATTGCATAATGAAGCAGGTATTCTAATGCAGAAAATGCCACCAAATTACAGTGTGATATGAACAACCAGCAAAAGCAAATCAACTCAATCGCATCAAATCTACAATGCAGACAGGGATGAGGGCAAGGGGGAGCCCTGGCCCCCCCAAACATTTCAAGGAAAATACGAATACCCCTGAAGATTGGACAAGTTTCTAAGAATGTTTTGCTTTAGCATTGGTCTGGCCCCAACTCAAATAGTGTGGACATAAAAAAATTTTGTTTTCCATGGGCAGGTTGGTCCGTAACCTGCACCTTTATTTGCTTTTTCTTCTTCATACTTATTTTTCTTCCTTTCTTTTTTTTAACTTGATGAAATTCAAATTTTAATGTTATCCTCTTTTTTACTCTTTTTAAGACACAATTTTTTGGTAGATAAAAGACAATTTTTAGAGAAAAATTATGCAAGTTTTTATGTTTCTCAACACATTTAAAACATAAAAATACATATCATGTACTTTTAATTTTACAAACTCATTTTATCCAAATTTTGTGAATAGGTTTTTCAGTATTTATCATTGTTTTTGGAATGTGAGCATTTAACACTTACCTGAGTTTTTTTGTATTTGTACTTATGAATCATGAAAAATGGAATTTTTTCTTAGTCTTGAATTTTGTTTTTTGTACTGTACCATTTTCAAAACAAAATGGTATTTGTTAATGGTGGCTATTACAAAAAATTCAAGCCAAAGACACATTAGCCACAAAAAATTTGGCCCCACAATATTTCAATTCTGGCTTTGTCCCTGGATGCAGAAGCATTTGAACCTGAGTCACACATTTTTGTGGCCTTAAAAATGAATGAAACTAATTTTTAATGTCTGGAAGCCCGGAATACATGGGAGTTATGAGTTCGATTCCAGAAGGCCTCCAAATGCCTACCAGGAATTTATTTTTTCAAAGCGAGAGCAGCATTTTTCCTTGTCACTAGTTCAATAAAATCTTATTTACAGATAAAAAACATAAATTTCCTTGTCACTAGTCAACTGGTACCTTTCAGCATCTGGTTGTGTAATTAAAATATTTATGGTTTCCTCATGAAATAATCTTTAGCCTCAGTATATTCATGATGAAATATACATACGTTCAAAGAAATCAGTTCAGATAAACAGAATATACCTGACAGATATACCATTCAGTAGCATCATATATCCTGCTATCAGCGCAAACATATGCAACAGGAGCATCTACCTGCTTATGTAGCATTACGTTAGACAGAAGAATCATACCCCAATTCCATATTATTCAAGAAATGATCACTATTATATGGATATATAGCACCACTCCAAGAGTATAATCATAGTTCTCTTTTCTTGTTATTTTTTGGGGGGGACGAATTATGAACTAATTAATGACATCAAAATGAATTGTTGGTTAGTACCTTCTGCAGAAGTCCGAAAAAGAAGGGCTGGGAAGACTGTTCAACCCATCCATCACCATCTTTTGCCTGATGAAAATCTTTGCAATCCTTCAAAAGGGAAATTCCCAGAGGAAAATCATAAGCACCAGTGACAAACTCCTTCCCTTATAGGGAAAAGAAGCATTATTTTTTATAAAAGCTGGGCCATGTCATGCAATGTGGTAGCATAGTTAGTGCCAGCTTACACGCATGCATGCTAATTGAAAACCATGCATCATAGAGATAGAGGGTAAGGAAATGCCTGACACCATCGTGCTCGAGATTTTGATTTCTTGGCGTGTAACCAGACGTGATAGTTGCCACACTTTTTGCATACTATTTGCCTTGAATCTCCAGAAGGATCCTCAGCACCAGCCTCTGCGCGTGCAAATCCCGAGGCAAAGAAACCATGCCCACCATTCTAGGAATTAATTACATCAAAAGCTTAAGGGAGCTGAAAGGATTAACATATAACTAGAACAAGAGACTACTCAAAAGCTTTGACGTAAGAAACAAAGCAAGCCTAAATCACTTCTTAATTACAAAAATAGGACCCAATAAAAAAAAAAGCACAACTTAGTTCTCCACATTATCTGATAAAAAAAACAACCTCAATGCAAAATCCAAAGACAATTCAACTATACGCATATGTGCCAAATGAATGAAAAAAAAAGATTTCCGTATGTTGTAGCATGGTCAATATGTTTATTGCAGCATCAGATCTCCCTTTGTCAAAAGTGCCTGCAGCAATGCAACAAACAGAAGGAATATTCGGGGGTAATTTGAAATAAATTACAAGTGAGATATTTGGCGGGCTAAAATGGCTGACAGAAATGGCCAATCAATTCCAGTGAAACAAGGGATGGACATCATGTCTAAGGAATTCCCATTCCAAATATTTGGTCCAAATATTTTATTCATATGTATTATTAATAACAAAAAAGTTAAAATGTCTTGATCTACCAATGAGAAATACCCATCATTTAATCCTTCCCCTCAAACTGCATCTGTGAAGTCACTTTGAACAATTAAAATGGTTAAAACAGCCTTTTATTCATTAACAGTTAATGGGGATGCGAGTTACGGGATTTTGATTTATCACAGATCATGAGAATCAAAATTCAACCACCAGCTCAAGATTCACATGTTCATACAGTCATTAATTCCAGCACCAAATTCCCATGAAAGTTGCATTCCAAATAAGACTATGGAGCAGAGAGGGGATAGAGTACTGGTTTCCCACACCCAAACCCATGAAACAAACATCTGAAAAGAATGAGGGAACATATTACATATTTATACATACCTTTTGAGTAGTAGTTTGTAACCTACGGAATAAGTTCAGCAGCTCCTCCTTTCTTAATTCATCATCATATGCTTTTCGCTTCAGACTATCTAGAAGAACCTAGAAAATCAGAATAATAAATCCAGCATTATACTCTGACAGGAAAAGGAAAACGATAAAAAAAACACAAGATTTCATTGCAGTTGAAACCAAAAGATTTACCTCATATGCATTTTGAAGTTTCTTAAAAGCTTCTGCGGCCTTTTCATTACCCATGTTCTTATCAGGATGGACCAACATTGCCTAGAGCCAATTACAAAACTGAGTCAATAAAAATGCATACTCTCTTCACCTTCTTTACTGATAATGGGAAGTTGTTCAGAAACAACACAAAAGTAAACCAATCTCTTTAAAGTTACAAGATACATATATGAAAATCGTTGAAGCAAACAGCAAAAAAAAACCAATAAACATCACGGCATATGAGGCTGATAATGCCAATGAAACTTCCAAGCAAATAACATAAAAAACCATTATGGCCAAGGATAACAAACAGAGAATGCTAGTTACCTTTTTCCTATATTCTCGTTTGAGTAGAGAAACATCTATGTCCTCATACCGGGATAAGCCCAACACTGAGTAGTGATCAATGCAGTTTAACAAGCGAACCACTTCTTCTTCAGAAGTTACCTCAGAATCAGCCCCACTGGTCGAGGGAACTCCTGGACTACGGTCACTTGATAACCCTGGGTCAGTTTCTGAGGTTGAGGCATGCTCTGTGCTACCGTTAAAGAAGCCTGGTTGACCTTCCATCCCAGCTGCTTGTTCTGGGGACCTGCTTGGTCTTCTATGTCGATCCATATCATTCTTTAGGAAGTATATCAAAACATCACTCGAAATAAAAGAGAAATTCAAACCGATAAGCAAACCAAGCCATCCAACATATGCCCAAGCACAATATACGGAATACACAGTGGTGATTAATAGTGCAGCACGTTCATGGCTCGACGTGAATGCCAACCCTGAATTTTAAGCAATGTCATCCCCAGAAAACTAATGAAGTAATATAAAAGATCGACAGGCATGGTAAGGTAAGAGAATCACCTCCAAGAAAGATGACAAGTGCTGTTGTCCAAAAGCTTCCATAAAACCACAAGAAAACAGTTCCAAAAATGGCAACAGTCAAAATTGCAAGAGTGAACCCAACAAAAACTCCAATAAGAGCAGCTACAACCTGATTGGTCATTACAGCATGATGAGAAAATAAAATATGAAAGGTACAATAGCTAAGCTAAGAAACTGAAAAATACAACCAGTAAAGCACTGAATGTAAAGCAGGTACCCATGCCAACGTGAAAAAGTACATACAAATAAGTACCTACATCACTTTCTCACTATTTTGTTCTCGGAGCATGTGAACATGTTATACATTATGTTTACATTGGGCTATCACCTTAGTGACTAGACTAGAACCCAACCAAACTCTTAAGATCACACAGCTATGTTTAAATCCTCGCTCTTGCATGTTATGAATGTGCAACATGATAGCTAAGGTGCAAAACCTGGATATATTGCTTTATGTTTTGCCAGACTTCACGTCCCCAAGACGTAGCCCAAATTATGAAAAGCTACATGAGGGAAAATTCATGTTTGAGGTCATAACAGATGAAGATTTACATGCGGCATCCACAATGTTCACCTACTGGTAACCAAAAGAGAATGGACATAAGCCAAGAGGCACAAAATGGCTGTATCACCACAGATTGCAACTCCAGTATCATCTGAATATACACAAATACCATCCTACTTAACAACACAATGGGCGATCAACTCTGATCAGTAATTCTTGAATCTTAAAGCTTCTAGCCAAAGAAATGTTTCCCATAATTTCAAATCTCATAATGCCCATCTCACTCATAATGAAGAATCATTTGAAATCAGAGGTCCCAGAAAACTTATCAGTTACATGAAACCAATCAGAGCTTAAAGCTCTTTGCTTCAGCATCCTTCGATATAGTAAGGCTTTAATGCCTCATGGAAATTAAATAGGCTTATTGTCTTTCAAATAGGACCGATAACCATCAGCCAGAATTCTAAAATCCAACCATAAAGCATAAATGAGAGACACAGAACATCTGATCGTACAGGACTGATTTCAGGAATCTCCAAAAGTAGACATATATACAGTAAGTAAACTGAAAAGAAAAATGATTACCAAGAATATCCAAAGGGTCCCTAATTATTAATAAGGAAAATCAGGTTTCAAGGAAAACATTAATCCTTCATATTTTCGTTCCTTTTTTCTTTTTCTTTTTTTTTTGTTTAGGCTGACCTTTACCGAATCATAAACCAAAAAAGAAAAAGTAGAGGGGAAAAAGGAGGATCGAAATATAAAAGTATATTATCTTCAATTATCATATGAACTGATACCAACCAGAACAAGCAACAAATGGAGTACCGACCTTTGGTGCTGACTCAAAGATAAACAAAACTTACCAAGACAATAAGAAATTTGAACAGCCCAATCATAGCAATTACTGAGAAAATGCTGAACCATAAAACTGAGAAGAAGGCTGTTGTCCCCATGCGTAAGAAGGAATCAATGCCTCTAAGAAAACAGTCTAACCAAACCATTGATATAAGAAGCATTATACTCCCAAACTGCAGGAGCCATTTCAAAACAATGGGATACACTTGCTCAATCTTCATTCTAGTGTAGTCACGAGCATTCAATATTTTGGTCTTAAGAGTCATGAGCAATGGTCTTTGCCTATCTAGCCATTCACTAGCTGCCTTTAAGACTGACAACGCAGATGCCCTCAAGCTTCTAAGCACCAAATTATCTGAAAGCTTAACTTTTTCCATCACATTTTTAATATTCAACCCATTAAACAAGAACGGCAGGCTACTTATTGTATGCTTTTGACATTGGTTAGCATGTAATATCCCATTTTCTTGTTCAGTTGAAGCTCCAATGTTTTGAATACAACCTGCTAAATCCCTTTCAGAGGATATTGGTTGCTCTGGACCTTGCATTGCATCCATTCCTTGCTTCTCTTCCCTCAAAAGATTCTCTGATTCTTGTGTACTCTTCTTCTCATCTCCAGGATAATGGGATTTACTTGCACACTCCACAAAGTTGCTTGATTGGTTACCATTTGGGAGTTCTTCTCCAGCAAAAACCTTCACCTCACATGCTTTTTCCCGCCCTCTCATCATTTTTGGATTAAACCCTGAACTTGAACCTCTTCTTTTGTGGTCTAATGTATTGTGGTCCACGCCATTCTTTGGTTGATTACCTTTTCGCACCATGATGTAATAAATCTTGGGGTATTGTTTTTAAGAAGTCAAGTCAAGTATTTTCTGATTCCACTAATGGAGCCAAGGGCTAGGGTGAGAAGCATAACCTATCAACAAAGGACATAGATTACTAAATATCCAAAATAGACACTGCATTACCAAAAATAAAGAACATATATGCAAAAAATAAATAAATAAATAAATCAGCTCTACAGAAAAAAAAAAAAAAAAAAATAGAGAGTGACCCAAGTAACATTAGCACAAATATTTTTTAATATATAAATTATGAATGCACATTAAGTCAAGAATCCAGCCAAACATTAACGACAATCACATAGTTTCAGGCTAATCTAACTCCATGAATCCACATAAATAGAATGTCCCACATAACAAAGGAATTCATTTTCATATCACCCAAAAAATCCTATTTATTTATTTTTTGTTTCCTGTAAGAAAGATAAACTAAAAGTGGAAATTGGACGTTACCCATTATAAGAGCATAAGGAGAAGTGCCATGTACCACCAAAACCCCATTTGCTTGCATGAGAAGGTGTTTACTAATCTCCACTCAAATAAGTGGCAACCATCATCCACACTACATGTCCCTCCCATCATAAATCCTTCCTCACCCAAAGGTAAAAGTCTTTAAGGACAAGGAGTTACCTACATATGGTAAAGACGATATGAAACCCTGAAGATATCAGGGCCAACATTTAGTTTGTTAGTACCCGCCCATGGTGAAAAGCAGTCCCCTACCAAAGAAGGGCTAAGTTCTATAAATGTCCATAAGGTCATAATGAGCCGAGAATAAGTCAACATTGGATGGTAATAGAATCCTGAAGAATAAAAAGAAACTGCATAGTTAATAAGTACTACCCAAACCTGATGGTTTCAAGCCAACAAAAACCGGAAATCGAGGGCTAACGAATGGTGGTATATCACTAAATAGAGGATTACTCCTTTCTCCATAAAATTCGACACGAATTTTACATAATTTTTCATGTATGTCCAATCTTCTAGCTTGAGCTTTATACAGTCCTTTCCACACAAAATCTCAGACACAAAAATTATATAATTACTTATAACATCCACGAAAAATTGTGAGAATGTATGTAAAGGAAAACAATTGAGAACCAAACCACAAATTTCTTTCAAGAAAAACACAATAATAAAACCCACTTCCAATTCATTAATAAAAATTGTTGCAGTGATGAATAAACAAAGATATTACGAGGAAAAATAACGTA
>QEOT01122177.1:0-22807 GCA_003123785.1 Pterocarya stenoptera | reverse complement strand
GTCTTCGATGTTAAACACAGGGCTAATGCCAAAATCAGAGGGTAACTCAACAACATAGGCGTTAGTTCCCAATTTCTTGGTAACTTTAAAAGGGCCTGCTCGGCGTGCATGAAGCTTGGTAAAACTCCCTGGAGGAAAACGCTCCGGCCTTAAACAAACAAGCACCATATCACCTTCGTTAAATTGCCAATCCTTACGTTTTGAGTTTCCTGAAGCTACATAAGAATTTGTGTGGAACGTAAGGCGCCGCTTGCATTCTTCGTGAACATTTCTCATATAACTAGACAAATCCAATGCAGCCTCGCTTGGCCTGGGTGGCAACGGCAATGAATTGATATCTAGTGGAGTGTTTGGTCGAAACCCATAAACCACTTCAAATGGTGCACAGCCTGTTGATCTGTTAACAGAGTTATTAAAGGCAAACTCTGCATGAGGAAGTACCATGTCCCAGCTAGTAACGTGATCCGCAACAAGACAGCATAATAAGTTTCCTAAACTCCTGTTGGTTACCTCGGTTTGGCCATCAGTTTGGGGATGGAATGCACTTGAAAACATCAACTTTGTCCCCATTTTCGACCACAAGGTCTTCCAAAAATAACTTACAAATTTGACATCTCTATCAGACACAATGGAAGCTGGAATGCCATGCAAACGAACAACCTCTTGTAGGAATATTGCTGCAACTTTGAATGCGTCAAATGTTTTGTGACATGGAATAAAATGAGACATTTTGGAGAAGCGATCTACCACCACCATAATTGAGTCGTGTTGCCGAACAGTCTTTGGCAATAACAAAGTCCATACTTATATGCGGCCATGGTTTGCCTGGAATGGGAAGTGGCGTAAAGAGTCCAGACTGGTGCTTGGTTCCCTTCACTACAAGAAAATTGACCTTTTTTAGCGATTTTTAAATTGTTGCAAAAAAATCGACGCAAATAATCAATATTTGCAGCGATTTTTAAATTCGCCGCTCAATTCCAACTGGAATTTGGAAAATGGGAGGGAGATTTTTTTTGCAACGACTTTTATACCATTTGCGGCGATTTTTTCGCCGCAAATGAATAATATCACTGTAGCGGCGCTATTTCCATCGAATAGAAGAAAATCGCTGCAAAACATATTTATTGTGGCGAAAATTGTAGCTGCAATAAATCTTTGCGGCGAATTTTTGGTCGCTGCAAAATAGTACTACCAACAATTTTTTTCTTAGCTGCAAATAAGATTGTGCGGCGACTTTTCGATTTATCGCCGCAAAAACGTAACAAATTTTAATTCCCCCCTCGTTTAATTTCCTCATTTCCCTCCCGTCTCCCCCCCCCTCTCCCCCCTCTCTCTCCTCAATCCCTCTTCTCCCTCGCGCACAGCCCACGCCGCCGCGCACGACCCCACCATGCCATTTCCACCTCACCTCGACGGCGACCGCCCCCTTCTCGCCGATTTTGAGTGCCTCTTGCTTTTTCCATCCAAATACAGACGTCGACTGTTTTTTGTTGGGCAGAGTATCGGAAGTGGAGATCCTTCGCGATTCTATGACTGTACTTTACTCTCATGGCAATGCTGCTGATCTTGGCTAGATGTATCACATTTTCACCGAGCTTAGCCTTCACCTTGGCGTTAATCTGATGCGGTCGGTTTTATTTATTTTTATTTTTGAACCAAAAAAGAAATCAATGTTTTGATATAGTTTGGCATTTATTTTTCTTGGTTTTCCATTCAGTCAGAATCAATATGATTTTTTGCGCGTTGTAGGTACGACTATTCTGGATATGGACAGTCGTCTGGAAAGGTAAATTCTCCCTATTCTCACCTCTAAGATGATCTCTGGATATTCTGAGTTAAAACCAGTGAGGTTGAGCACGTTTGATTAGCTCAGCATGCCTTTGGTCAGAGCTGGAAAGATAATACAAAGTTTCATTTTTTAACATCTTGGAGCGTAGAACTATATGGGCTTACCCCATTCAATTAATGCACAAAATATTCTGCACAGATGTGAAAAAAATCTCATCTTTACCTTGATTTGATAAGAAATGAAAAGAAACTTGATGCTGAGTGCTAATTTTCATTCCATAAGCACAAGCCTTCAATCATTGATTCGCCGCAACTGCATAATGTGGGGGAGTTATGTTTCAAAATTAATGGGATGCCGATCCTTATATAGAGCTTTAGATTGAAGTAGTGATATGGTAATTATGTTTTATGTTGTAGCTTTTGCTTTCTAGCCATTTTTACTCGGTTTCTTAACCAATTTAGATTAGGAGTTTAGGCAGAGTACTGAAATATCTGGTGCATCTGTACAAACTAGGCAAGTGAGCAGGACACATATGCGGACGTAGAGGCTGCTTATAAATGCCTTGAAGAGACCTATGGAGTGAAGGAGGAAGACATAATATTGTATGGCCAATCAGTTGGAAGTGGACCAACTCTGGAACTGGCTATCCGTTTGCCTCGATTAAGAGCTGTGATTCTTCACAGTCCCATCCTGTCTGGCCTGCGTGTCATGTACCCAGTTAAGCGAACATTCTGGTTTGACATATACAAGGTTTTGCCCCCACTTCTCGCTTTCAAACTGTTGCTTTGCTCTTTTTACATGAGATATTGTCTTTTATTAAAAGGTTTCCCTTTATTTCTGTTGCAGAACATTGATAAGATTCCACTAGTCAATTGCCCCGTTCTGGTAATTCATGTGAGTGTACCTTTTGTTTGATCCTTCCATTCCAGTTCGATCACACATTAAAGGTATCTTGAGCATGTTATTTCTTCCATGGCCTGATTACTTATCCTTTGTCCCTATATTGCACAAAGGCTACATTTCACTCTGGACAAGTAAACGTATTTAACACTTCTTGCCTTTTCATAGATGAAAATTAGATAAGTTTCTGTGGTGTAATATATTTCCTGAAATGGGATCTACCTTCATAGATTTCAGTGTTCTTCCTGAAAGCAGTCTCCCTTGATCACAGGAATGGCTATGGACCATCCTGCCTGGTCCATGCTACAGGGGTATCTACTATATATGGAGGCTTTTTAAAGCCTATCAGTCTGTGTTTCCAGATTCAATTTTTTTAGGATGTGACTCTGCATTGGCATGCGATGGTAATTTTAGATGTTTATCATCTATGAAGTGACATGACATCGTGTGAATGGCTAGAAAATCAACCACTTCATGCTGGTTAGTAAGACATTAGTTCTTGGTAAACATGAAACTACTTGTTGCAGGACTCTGTACACCCATTAAGTTCCAGAATTCTATTATCTTGCCAGAAACTAATTTAGTTATAGGGTTCCACTAAGTGTTCGATTTGACACTGTTATTGGTAATTGAAGGGAACTGAAGATGAAGTTGTGGATTTCTCTCATGGTAAGCAGCTCTGGGAGCTTTGCAAAGAGAAGTATGAACCTTTGTGGCTTAAAGGAGGAAACCACTGCAACTTAGAGCTCTATCCAGAGTACTTAAAACATATTTATTGTGGCGAAAATTGTCTAACTCAAATCTCTTGAGTTAGATAATAACCAAATCACAAATATCTCTTTATATGCATATATGATTTGATTATAATCTGATCTAAGAGCATAATCTTGAAATATGGTGTTAGGAAATCCCCACTTGTATTCCAACTTGACCTAATTATTCCTTCCTTTCACTAGTTAGAATTAATGGGCTAGATTGTGTTTTGGGGTAGTAAGTCACAAAAAAAATTTGGGGCTTTCACTAGGAAGCAACTGCAGAGTGTCCTGTCTTCTCTCAGTTGGGGCTTTGTTTTCGAAAAACAACTCTGGTTTCACATTGGTGTGGGCTAAGGGTGCCTGAAATTTGTTGATATTCTTATATGTTATTATACACACTTATACACAGGCATAGATAAAGCATCCAAATATATACTAAAGAGGGCGGTTCTTGTGTAGGCATAGTGAGAGGAACTATCCTGAACTCGAGGCTGAAACCCACAAGTGCCTGTCTCTAGATCAAGTTTTTCAACTTAACTCTAGGGACCTTGCTTCTTATTCTCTAACTTAATTCTTCCAAACGCCTCAAAGATGTTAAAGAATGGTGGTTCAGAGTTCTAGCAACCAAGAAATTGAAACCTTTATTAGAAAAAAGAACCTGAGGCTCAAGAACTTATAATGCATGAGATCAGAAGCCACTTTGCATTGGAAAACAAAGAGATCTATAATGTTAAGACTCTTTTAACTCTTGAAAAAGATGTCATTAGTCATTTCCCACTGATCAAATACTTCAAATATTATCCTTCCCATGTGTTTTCCACTAGGTTAAAGAGGGGCTTCTTGGGAAATCTTACCCCTCAATAACATAGAATCCTCTTTAAATAAGTCGGTGACCTTGTGGAGCATTACTAAGTTGCTTTTTTGTCAGGTGCAGGTATATTGCTTCTCCTGGCGGACAAACTCCAAACTCCCCCAAATTTACCATGTTATTGAAAAAGAATTCCAAATATTTCAGATAATTTTTTTAAGATAACATTCCTGCACCTTAAGGGAAGGTAGTGCATATTGCGCTGCAAAATGCAACTCCTTCCTGTAATATTAAATAATTTGTTAATCAATTGCTACCTTCTGAAGATGCCACCCAGCTTTGTGCCAATGCTTCACTATTGTGATATATACATAATACATGTTTTTAAAATATTTTCTTTATGGGGGAAGTTGGAGAAGAAGGGCGTCCTTGTGATTATCATTCTGAATGTTATATACACTGGCAGCATTTACTTGAGGGAGGAATGGGTAGGTGTATTTTGTTTAGATGCCTTACAGAGCTCAAAACTGTTTGCCATAGCTGAGTACTTAATTCATATAGATAAACTAGAGAGAGAGCAGAGTGAGAGAGTGGGTGAAGAAAATTTCCTAGCATGGCTTGGATTATTGGCCCAGCTGGTGGGCCAAGTGGAGGGCCATTGACTCCATTAGAAAATTTACAGCAAATCTTTGCAGCTTTAATGTTAAAGATTCGGTTGCAGTTTAAAAACATAGCAGATAGAAATGGTCTGATACTGGTTTGTAATCTCTGGAAATCAAGTAATGACCACCGAGCTAGCTTGGGAAATTGACTGAATCCAATGGACTTAAATAATATTTATTATAGCTTCAAATGACTTTGCACTATTTTTATTTATTTTTGATAAGTAAGAAATTTAATTTAATGAAACTAGGCAAAGCCTATGTACACAGGAAGTATACAAAAAAAGCACCTAATTACATTCTAGAAACCTGACTTTGCACTATTTTCTTCTGTTTGTTTTATATATATGCATAGACTCCTGATGTTGAAGCAATAATAACAAATTAGAACTGCAGTATATATGAATTAATAACCACCGGCGTGCACAGACACACACATACTTCATATATACACATATCATGGAGCTGTTCTACACTCAAAATACCAGGCAATGCTATATCTCTTTCATCAAAGAAGAGTGGCCACCATCATTCCACTAAATGTGTTTGCTATTTTATTGGGCTATAAATATATGCTTTTGGGCCATAAAAGTTCATCACTAGCATAAAAACAATCTTGTGGATCCTATTAAGCTATAGAGAGTGTAGTGGCCTACCACTTTAAGTTTTTGGCTATGCTGTGTATGGTATTTACTCTAGTTTCGTTCCATTTCCTTGTTCTAGACATGAAGGGGAAAATGGGAGGGGATAAGAAGACAAGCAGAGCAAGCAAACAGAGAAGCACGAAAGGAATTAAACCACCACCTTCTTTGGCCTGTCATTCTTCTTGTGCCTCTTTGAATGATTAGACACTTCATGCTCACTGTGAGAAGAACTGTCACTTCTACAAGAACTCAGCAATAGATAGACATCAGGAAAGGTGATCATCTTTCTATTATTTTTTAAAAAGAATGGAAAATGCCTGGAAAGCTAATTCACAGAAACTACTGATGCTATTTGAAATTACTAAGGTCTTATTGTCAAGAGTCTACACCGATAATCATCAAAAAAATAGCTGGCAGTATGTCACATTCTGTTTCCATGTTTTTCTCTTCATCTTCTCATCAAGACTCCACACCTTTTTCCACAGCTTAGCAAGTTAATTGCTCATAACAGGGTTATTCCAAGATAGGTATCTGTGAGAACTTTCTCAAATTAGATTGTAATCTTTTGTTTTATTCTTTGGCAGTCTATTACGAATTCAAAACTAATTGATTTCTTGATATTCTTCTTTGGCTTTAATTCATTTCCCTGCAAATGTATCATGTATGCTTGGATATAGTTTTTCTATTTACTGCACTATTTAGGTGAATTAATTATAGCCTATAGTTATATATACATATATTATATATATGGGTCTCTAGTATGAAGTATAGCTTGGATATAGTTTATCTATGTTTTTGTGCACTTTTTTTTTTAATTTTCTGGAAAACTATTTTGCGGCGAGTAAAAGACGCCGGAATTATTTTTCCGTCGATATTACTTATTTGCGTCGATATATATTCGCCGCAAATATTTATTTTCGGCGAAAATAACCTGCTGGAAATTTCTAATGCCGACGATAATTGAAATTCGCTGAGAAAATATTTAGACATTGCGGCGATTTTCTAACCTTTTACGACGATTAATATCGCTGCAATTGACTTTTGCCAACGATTTAGGAATAAATAAATGGGCAATTTACGTCGATTTTTTAGACAATTGCGACTGTAAAAAATTGCCAGAAATAGTACTTTTTGCAGCGATTTTTGGCTATCGCTGAAATTGATCAGAAATATCACTTTTATTTTGTCGAACATGTAGTGAATTAGAAATCGCCGGAAATGATCAATTGCAATGATTATTAGGAGTATTTGCGACTATTTTGAGCGCTGGAAAAAGTCTGATTTCTTGTAGTGCTTATTGAGTTGGCAAATTTGGCATCGGTCAACCACGGTATGTACATCCCTCCGCAGCCGAGGCCAATAGAAACGATCAGCTACAATAGCATAAGTTTTGTCATACCCGAAATGCCCAGCTAAACCCCCACCATGGAGTTCTGAAATTAGAAACTCCCGAAATGATCCACGCGGAACGCAGAGGCGTGACTTGAAGAGTAAGAATTCCTCGCGCAGCATATAATCATTACCAGATGGCCGGTTATGCTTGAGATCACTCCATACATCGCCGAAATCTTCATCATCAGCATACTCCGTTTTGAGACTGTCGAATTCTGCAATATTAATGGCAGATAATTGTAAAAATTGAGGCCTTCTGCTCAAAGCGTTAGCCACTTTATTCTCGGCCCCTGACTTATGCTTAATAAGAAATTCAAATTGCTGCAAGTAATCCATCCAACGTGCATGTCGTGCATTCATTTTGCTTTGAGAATTTAAGTGTTTCAAGGAGTCATGGTCTGTATAAAGAATAAATTCTTTATGGATTAAATAAGGTCGCCAGTGCTTCAGTGCTTGTATTAATGCATAAAATTCCATATCATAAACCAAGTAACGTCTGCGAGTCTCGTTGAGTTTCTCACTGTAAAAAGCAATGGGATGACCTTCTTGACTCAGAACACCTCCGATTCCCACATGCGAAGCATCACAAGCTACCTCAAAAATTTTAGAGAAATCTGGCAATTTGAGCACTGGTGCTTGTCCCAATTTTTTTTTTAATCTCAGTGAATGCTTTGGTTGCCGCGGCACCCCAAACAAATTTTTTTTCTTTCAGACACTCAGTGATTGGAGCCATTATGGTGTTGAAATTGCGAATAAATCGTCAGTAGAAAGTGGCCAAACCTTGGAAGCTTCTGACTTCAGAAAAATTCTGGGGTGTTGGCCATGCCTGGACAGCGTGCACCTTTGCGGGATCGGCCTCAACTCCCTGGTTTGAAATGATAAAACTGAGGAACTTGGCACTTTTCTTCATAAACGAGCACTTCTCCTTATTAATAAAGAGTTGTTCAGCTCTCAAAACATTCATTACCTGTTCAACATGGCTCAAATGATCCTGCACACTTCGGCTGAAAATTAGTATATCATCAAAGTACACAACAACAAATTTACCCAAAAATGGTTTGAGAACTTGCGTCATGACACGCATGAAAGTGCTGGGCGCGTTAGTTAATCCGAAAGGCATAACTAACCATTCGAACAAACCATCCTTTGACTTGAAGGCCGTCTTCCATTCATCGCCCAATCATATACGAATTTGGTGATAACCACTTCGGAGATCTATTTTAGTGAAAATAGAAGAGCCACTTAGTAAATCCAACATGTCGTTGAGACGTGGAATGGGAAACCTGTATTTCACGGTTATTTTATTGATTGCGCGGCTATCTACACACATCCTCCAACTACCGTCCTTCTTCGGCGTCAGCAAAATTGGAACAGCACAGGGGCTAAGGCTCTCTCGAATAAACCCTTTGTCTAGCAAGTGCTGAATTTGTCGGCTAAGCTCCTCATTTTCTGTTGGACTCATCCGGTAGTGTGGGACATTAGGCAAAGTTGAGCTAGGGATCAAGTCAATAGCATGTTGGACTTCTCTCATTGGAGGGTGTTGATTCGGCATTTCGTCTGACATGATATCCTGGAATTCTTCCAGCAATGCCGAGAGCTCCTCTGGAACATTACCGTCCCCTTGCATTGCCTCCCGTGTGACTATCATAAGCACCAAATTGTCCTCATGCATAACTCTAGTGAATTGTCGCATCGTCAAAACTGGGCAAGCTTCTTTCTTTGTCTCAAATTCTGTAACCTGTAGAGGATCCAAAACAAACTTTTTTCCTTTAAAATCAAAGGAATAAGTGTTAGCATACCCATCATAAAGAACTTTCCGATCATTGAGCCATGGTCGTCCCAATAACAGGTGGCAAACGGTCATAGGAATTACATCGCACCATGCTTCAGCCACATATGTTTTTCCCGGCGAAAATTTAATCAAACAACATCGCTTTACAAGGACTGAATTAGTTTCATTAACCCAACTAATCCAATAGGGGGTGGGGTGATTTTCTGTTTTTAATCCCAAACGTTCTACAGCAGTCTTAGAAATCACGTTCATAGCACTTCCATTATCAATAATGACGTTCAAAGCGCGACCATTATGCTCCATTCGTGTATGAAAAATATTGGTGCGCAGCCACTCAGGATTGGCCTGGAGTTCTTTTTTTTATCCCGTCAACACTCTCTTGATTACACAGCTGGGTAATTCCGACGCACTCAAATGCTCTTCTTCACTGTGATTATCTTCATTGGATTGCTCCGCCTCTGTGTCTTCATCCACTTCCACCACTAATAACTCTTTCTCGCATATAAAGGCTAATTTCTTATCTCTTGTCGGACACACGACAGCATAGTGTCCAAAGCCTTTACACTTATAACACTGGGGTCCGTCACTGGTAACTTTTGTTTTCCCTTTTAAATCCCCACTTCCTGAGCCTCTAAAGTGATCTTTCGGAGCTAGTGCTCTTTGGAATGGAGTTGGAGTAACACGTTCTTGTCTTGCATCTGTCGACGTCACTTTCCTTCCCACCGTAGGACCTGTTTGTTTCTTAATATGAAGAGCCAACTGATACGCCTCCTCTACGTTGATTAAACGAGCAGTCCGCATCTCTCTACGTAGCTCGCTCCGTAAACCAGTGCGGTATCGAGCTAAAGTTTGTTGTTCAGTTTCTACGATCTTGCTGCGGACAGTCAACTCATGAAAACGGTCCGTAAATTGATCTAAACTCAACGACCCCTGCCTGAGCTGCAACATCTCCTCAAACATCATTTGCTCATAATCAATGGGCAAATACTTTTCCTTTAGTCTCTCCTTCATCTCTTCCCAATTGGAAATTGTTGGACGTCGAGTACGTTGTAACTGTTCTTCCACACTTCCCCACCATGGTCTTGCATGCCCCTTCAATTTCTTCCGAACGTAACAAACCTTCCTATCCTCCGAAACAGCAAACCAATCAAAATAATCCTCGATTGCTGTTAACCAGTCCTCGAAAGCATTGGGTTCTAACTTCCCATAAAAATCCGGCACATCGATCTTCATCCTCATGGTCAGCTCATCAAGAGGTTGATAATCTGCACCATGTTCGACATGTCCTCGGCGAAAGTTCCGCCTATGACGTCGGACTCGCGATTCATGGTTCTCAAGCTCCTGATATTCTTCATCGTCCCCTGCCTCCTCCGCATCTTCATCACTTTCGTCCCTTCTTCCCCCAAGAACTCCTCCACGCCCTCGTCGATTAACAGGGCCATACTCCTCTCGCACATAACGCTCATCCATAACATCAAGCCGATGATTGATTTGCTCTAAAACTGTGGCGAGTTGGTTGATTTGGTGCTGTAGCTAGGGTTGGTCTGTGTTTTGGTTGATGGGATTTGGGTTGTTCGCCATGGTGTATGAAATACCACTGCGGGTTACAGGCATGAGATGAAGAACTCCGTAGTGAAGGAACCTTTCTCTGATGCCAAATTGATGCCTAAACCTCTCAGGCTCAATATCTCATTGAACTCAAGAGATGGCTAATACAGAATCACTCTGTAGTGTTGGAAACACACCAACAATAATTCGAAAATCTCGAATGGGCAATAACAACAACTGCCTTTCTCTTCTCTCATTATTCCCTTAAATATCAAATCACATTACAATCTTCCAATCCCAACTGGGAAAGCAATAAACTAGGAAAATTAAATTAAGAAAGCAATAAACTCGGATGACATAACAGAATCTAAATAATTAAACTTCTAAAAACGTGAACTTCCAAAACTCCTCTGTGGTTACGTTGATTACGGGTTTAAGTTATCACCCCTTCCGGATTTGCCTCTTCGTCGATATCCACCTCCATATTTTCCTCCGGATTTGCATCAATCGAGATAGTAAGGGTGGGGGGCTTCGGGTTTCGTCGTCTGGGTGAGGGAGAAGGGGAGGGGCCTGCGCAGAGAAGGGAGAGTGAGGGCTTCGATCTTCGTCTGCTTGGGGGAGAAGGGATTCCTCACAAAGAAGGGAGAGAGATGATTCAGGAGTGAGGGAGAAAGATAGACCAGAGGTGGCAACGAACCGGGTTGAGTAGACAGGAGTGTGGTGTGTGGTAGTCAGACCAGAGGTTGAGTAGCATTTTTCCTTTTCTAAAGGAATCCCAGTCCTTCAAAAAGAAAAAAAAAATCCCAGATCTCAAGTACGGAAGAAAAGATAAATATAAAAACTTTATAGCTCCATATGTACCGGTCAAAAATTTTCCGCAGCTATTCTTGTGGCCGCCAGCCACTGGCCGTAGTTCGAAGGAAACTAGGATATTGGCACCAAGGGACCAAGTGTCGTTTTTACTAATCCAACCCTTATGAAACGTTACTCATAGGAGTAAAAATAATTCTACATATAATTGTGTACTGTGTAAATCTATAAATCTTTTTTTTATTTAAAAAAAATAATAATTACGCGACAGTTATACAATTCATAATTACAGACATCTTTTCTCCGAAATTAAGATTTTGTTGGTATGACTTTTTCTTGGGTGAGTACCTTGTTGGCCCCTTATTTTATTCTATTAGTAAAACGAAATTTGAAACTGGAGGGCTTAGAATAATAAAAAAGCCCATTTTGAATAAACAGACACAAATATGAAAGGGGCAAAACAAGGAGGGCCCTTGGCAAAGCATACGAAACTGGCGTATCAAAAGCCCGACCAAGTCAAATATATGCATATAACCGCCTACGAGAAAGCAGGGATCCCATGCAAATGCGTGACCACTTCAACCACAGAGTGCATCCCAAAAACTCCGATTCACACCGAAAGATCCTGCATCAGCTAAATGCAACAACGGAATCCTATATATACCAGGTAACCCTGAATAGCTAGAGAGCTTGACTTTTCTGAATTCTCATTGAATTATTTCAAAACTGACTTAGGCATCGGAGTGTTCCCAGGCGGACCAGACCAACTTCACTTGGGTCATTGTGCAGGTTAATGGCATAGATTGGAAGTGAGACACGTCCTTGACATTGGCGCCGTCTGTGGGATTCCATTGATAATCCCTTTACGTGGTTCTCACATACCAACTGTCACCCGTTCTGTGGCAAGCCAAGCAATGGATCCATCCGTCGAAGCGCGATTAGCAGCAACTGAGGAAAGATTGAAGCAAGCATTGGAAGCAATGGAGATCTTGAAGAAGGAGAATGACAACCTAAGGCGGAGGAATGCTGAATCCAGTAATACCGCCGTACCCGCCCATAGTGAACAAGGAGAAGGAGAAGAACCATCCAATATGGAGTCGTATCTGGGATGGACGGAGAAAGAAAAGATGCACGATGAGTTGAAAAAACTAGCAGAGAAATATGAAGAAATGGCAAAGAAAATAGGAGGATCTTCTTTAGTTGAGTGCCTGCTCGGCAGAACAGATATGCTATATAGCGAACGAATTATGGCCGTGCCCTCCCGCCAAAATTCAAGGTGCCCCAGGTAGACCTGTACGATGGGTCCAAAGATCCAGTGAATCATCTAGAGAACTACAAAGCCCATATAACACACCACGACTTTCCCGACAAGATAGCATGCTGAGCCTTTCCATTGACGTTAAAAGGAACAGCGAGAGGGTGGTTCGGGACTCTCTGGCTACAATTGATAGACAGTTTCGAAGAATTGACTAAGCAGTTCTTGACTCAGTTCATGGCTAGTAGAAGGCGCAGACGCTCAGCCGCCTATCTGCTAACAATTAAGCAGGGAGAAGACGAGGACCTAAAAACCTACCTTACACGCTTTAACAAAGAACGTCTAACGACGGACGACCAAGATGAGAAGATCACTCTCGCCGCCCTGCTGGGCGGGATATGGCCCCAGAGTCCTTTTATGGCAGAATTTGCTAGAAGGACTCCATCCACCCTCAAGGACTTCATGGACAAAGCAGATGACTTTGTCAACCCAAGGAAGGCGAGTAGCAAGCCTGAAAGAAGAGGCAACCAGATCGATAGAAAAATTAGTGCGAGTTGGCAAGAGAGACGGCAGGAGAAAAGGGCGGACTACAACCCCAAGCTCATACACAATAACTTAAATGTGCAGGAAGACGAAAATGAAAGAGAAGAACGTCGCAATGCGAGTGGACGTTTTTGTAAATATCACCAAACCGGGTCTCACTGGACCGAAGACTGCACAACCATGAAGAAAAGAGTAGCAGAAATGGCTGGAACCGGAGAGTTAGAGCGGATGATCGCGGAGTGCTCAAAACCAAGAAGACGCTAGGAAACCAGGCGGGAAACTAAAAGGAGTAGAAGTCTTGAACGACAGTACAGGGCGCCTAACCGCCAGAATGATGGGAACAGAGAGCCCCCCAGGGGCGAAAGGAATAGGCCGCCCATAGGAGAAATCTGGACCATAGCAGAAGGGTTTACAGGAGGCGGCACGTCCACATCCAGCCGAAAGGCCAGATACGAAGAAGTTTTTGTAGCGGATAAAGTCCCCAAACAACCAAGGCTGGGCGGAGACAGGATGATGATTTCTTTCTGAGAGGCAGATCGGGAAGGAATATTGTACCCACATGATGATGCGTTGGTAATCACTTTGATGATAGCTAACTACACAATCAAGCGAGTACTGATTGACAATGGAAGCTCAGCTGACATCCTATTCTGGGAGGCGTTTGTAAAGATAGGGATTGATGTCAGTAAACTAAGACCTTCCCCAACACCGTTAAAAGGTTTCTCTGGGGAGACCATCCTCCCCATAGGCGTCATTACCCTCCCGGTAACCGTCGGATCCAGGACACAGACGGCTACCACCATGCCTGATTTCCTGGTGGTAAAAGCGCCCTCTTCCTACAACGCCATACTTGGGAGACCAACACTTAATCAACTACGGGCGGTGACTTCCACTTATCATCTTAAAATGAAGTTCCCAACTGACAATGGGGTAGGGGAGTCACAGGGCGAAAAGGCTTTAGTGAGGGAATGTTATGTACAGGAGCTCAGGAAAGGTAGTGAGGAGGTGTGTAAGGTAGAAGAACGAGATGAAGAACTAACCCCTCCTTTTCCTCCCTCATTGGCGGCAACCCTATTAGAGGAAGTGGAAGTCCGTGACGAATAGAGCTAGCAACACGCTGAGGTAAATGAGTCACTAGAACTCATGATATTACCTCCCGACCGCCCTAGGTCAACAACGCGCGTTGGGACTAATGTGCCACTGGCGGAAAGAGAGGCATTGAAGCAATTGTTGGTCGAATACAGGGATGTCTTCGCTTGGAGTCACAAAGAAATGCCGGGCATAGATAACGAAGTCATTGAACATAGTTTGGGCGTGGACCCAACACACAGAGCTGTACGCCAGAAGAGAAGATCATTCAGCGAAGAGAAGTACGCCGCCATTAAAGAAGAAGTAGAGAAGTTGCTTGCCGCCAGATTCATCAAGGAGTCCCACTACCCGGAATGGTTGTCCAATGTGGTCATGGTAAAAAAAGGAAAGGGAAAATGAAGAATGTGCGTAGATTTTACTGATCTAAACAAAGCATGCCCCAAGGATAGTTTCCCCCTGCCACGCATTGACGTAATCGTGGATGCCACAGTAGGACATCGTATGCTGAGTTTTATGGACGCCTACTTAGGTTATAACCAAATTCGGATGTACACGGCAGACAAGGAGAAAACCTCATTTATAACAGACCAGGGGTTGTATTGCTACCAGGTGATGCCATTTGGATTGAAGAATGCAGGGGCGAGATATCAAAGACTGGTGAATCGGATATTCGAGAAGCAGATTAGAAAGTCCATGGAAGTTTACGTAGACGACCTTTTAGTGAAAAGTAAAGAGTCCACCCAACACCTGGGCTACTTGAGAACAGCGTTCGAAATTCTACGCCGCTACAAGATGAGGCTGAACCCTGCGAAGTGTGCTTTCGGGGAAGTTCTTGGGCTACATTGTGTCTAAAAGAGGAATCGAGGCCTCTCCAGAAAAGATAGCTGTCATACTTAACATGAAACCACCCAAGAACCTGAACGAGACACAGTAGTTGGTGGGTAGGATAGCCGCCCTTGGGAGATTCATCGCTCGATCAACAGATAGGTGTCTCCCTTTCTTCCAGGTGTTGCGGAAGACGCACCCCTGGAACGAAGAATGTAATCAGGCATTTGAGAAGTTGAAACAGCATTTAGCCAGCCCGCCACTTTTGAAACAACTGTAAAAAAGGCGACGTGCTTCACGCCTATCTCGCGGTTTCCCCAAACACTGTGTCCGTCGTCCTGATAAAAAAAGAGGGGGCAACTCAGCACCCAGTATATTACACTAGCAGGGTCCTCAGGGGAGCCGAGATAAGATACCCGAAGGTCGAGTTGCTGGCCTTTGCCCTGGTGACGGTGGCTAGAAAACTCTGTTCATATTTTCAAGCCCACACTATAAAGGTACTTACGGAGGCCCCTCTGGCAAAAACCTTGAAGAAACCAGACAGTTTGGAAAGACTGATTGGATGGTCAATAGAATTAAGCGAGTTTGACTTAAGGTACAAACCTAGAAAGGCGGTTAAATGACAAGTTCTAGCCGACTTCATAGCAGAATTCTTAGGTTTCCCTTAAGAAGATACAGTAGCCCCAGCAAGGAAGTCGTGGGTACTTTACGTCGACGGTTCATCCTGCAAGACAGGCGAAGGCCTAGGGATACACCTAGTAGATCCTGATGGTAGGAAGTTGCATCATATGGCAACACTTACTTTCAAGGTAACAAACAACGAAGCAGAACATGAAGCACTCGTACCAGGATTTTTCCTCGCCATCGAGATAGGAGCAACTAAGGTAGAAGTCAAGTCAGACTCACAAGTAATTGTGAATCAAGTATTAGGCTTGTATGTAACAAAAGGGAACAGATTGAAGAAGTATCTCGAGCGTGTGTGGGAAGCGCGGGATCTCCTACTTCAGTATAGCCCAGATCCCGAGAGCAAAAAATGAAGTGGCGGATAGGTTGGCCAGGGCAGCATCGGGCATGGACGAAACATCCCTCCCATGGCAAGTAGAACACAGGGTCATTGAAGTCCCAGGCATTGGGATGGAGGTAGGAGTTTTGAGTACCAGCATCCTTGAGTAGGCGAGCGAAGTGGTTAGATATCTGGATGAAGGGAAGCTACCAGATGCAAAGGATGAGGCGAGAAGAGTGAGGTGAAGGGCGGCAAGGTTCCTACTCATTGACGGAGTCCTTTACAAAAGAGGTTTTTTCGCTCCATTGCTGCGATGCATTTCCACCCAAGAAGCTCAATATGTATTGGCGGAAATACACGAGGGGATATGCGGAAACCATTCGGGCTGAAAGACTTTAGCAAGGAAGGCGATGAGGGCGGGATACTACTGGCCCAACGCATTAAGAGACGCTCAAGCATTCAGTAGAAAGTGTGTGGAATGCCAGGCGCATGCACCAATACAGCATGCCCCCCAGAAGGGCTAACATCCATGACCGCGCCTTGGCCATTTGCCCAGTGGGGTGTAGATCTGGTTGGACCCTTCCCGCCAGGAAGAGAAGGGGTGAAATTCATGGTGGTAGCTGTTGATTATTTCACAAAATGGGCCGAGGCAGAGCCATTGGCGTTCATAACAAGCAGGGCCATGACAAAATTTTTATGGAAAAACATTATTTGTAGGTTTGGGATCCCTCAAAGCATAGTAATAGACAACGGGCGACAGTTCGACACAGACCATTTCAAGGAATGGTGTACGGGGTTGAAGATCAAAGTGAAGTACTCCTCGTCAGGTCAACCCCAAGCAAACGGACAGGCGGAGGCTACGAACAAGGCGTTTCTCTCGATTCTAAAAACGAAAGTCACAGAGAAAAAGGGAGAGTGGGTGGATGAGTTGTCCGGCATACTCTGGTCGTACAGAACATCGGCAAAGACTTATACAGGGGAATCCCCATTCACACTGGCATATGGTTGAGAGGCAGTAGCTCCAGTCGAAAGGGGACTCCCCACCTATAGAACAACTTACTTCTCGGCTCCCTAGAACGACAAAAAAATGGAGGAATATCTCGACTTGGTAGAGGAAGAAAGGGAGATGGTAGAAGCAAGGATGCTACAAGAGAAGACAAAGGCTCTGCAATATTTCAACAAAATGGTAAAGCCCAGAAATTTCAAAGTTGGCGACCTGGTCTTAAGAAGAGCGGGATGACAACCCAAGGTGAAGGAAAGATGGGGCCTCGGTGGGAAGGCCCCTACTTGGTGATAGCCAACAATAGGCCGAGGCCATACCGACTAAAAGACAGCCAGGGCAAGGAACTACCTCATCCATGGAACGTAGAACACTTGAAGAAATTCTATCAGTAGAGTTGCAGTATTTTTACTTATGTTAAATTTCATGTTTTCTATGTTGAAATTATTATGTCCATGCTCATTAATATAAGGATATTTCGATTGCCCTGTTATTAGTCATAACTTGTTATGTCTCTTTTTGGTGAGCTCTCAATAGAAGGAAAACATCACTCCAAGCAAGTATAAAAGGGCGCGTAGGTCCTCAGACCACGCCGACCCTTAAACACCAAAAACAAGCCATAGCAACTTGTGGTGCCAATTATAAAAGGGCGCGTAGGTCTTCAAACCATGCCGACCCCTAAACACCAAAGACAAGCCATAGCAGCTTGTGGTGCCAAGTATAAAAGGGCGCATAGGTTTTCAGACCACGCCGACCCCTAAACACCAAAGACAAGCCATAGTAGCTTGTGGTGCCAAGTATAAAAGGGCACGTAGGTTTTCAGACCACGCCGACCCCTAAACACCAAAGACAAGCCATAGCAGCTTGTGGTGCCAAGTATAAAAGGGCGCATAGGTTTTCAGACCACGCCGACCCCTAAACACCAAAGACAAGCCATAGCAGCTTGTGATGCCAAGTATAAAAGGGTGCGTAGGTCTTCAGACCACGCGGACCCCTAAACACCAAAGACAAGCCATAGCAGTCTGTGGTGCCAAGTATAAAAAGGCGCGTAGGTCCTCAGACCACGCCGACCCCTAAACACCAAAGACAAGCCATAGCAACTTGTGGTGCCAAGTATAAAAGGGCGCGTAGGTCCTCAGACCACGCCGACCCCTAAACACCACAGACAAGCCATAGCAGCTTGTGATGCCAAGTATAAAAGGGCGCGTAGGTCTTTAGACCACGCCGACCCCTAAACACCAAAGACAAGCCATAGCAGTCTGTGGTGCCAAGTATAAAAAGGCGCGTAGGTCCTCAGACCACGCCGATCCCTAAACACCAAAGACAAGCCATAGTAGCTTGTGGTGCCAAGTATAAAAGAGAGCGTAGGTCCTCAGACCACGTCGACCCCTAAACACCAAAGACAAGCCATAGCAGCTTGTGGTGACAAGTATAAAAGGTCGCGTAGGTCCTCAGACCACGCCGACTTCTAAACACTAAAAACAAACCATAGCAGCTTGTGGTGCCAAGTATAAAAGCGCGCGTAGGTCCTCAGACCACGCCGACCCCTAAGTACCAAAGACAAGCCATAGCAGCTTGTGGTGCCAAGTATAAAAGGGTGAGTTGGTCCTCAGACCATGCCGATCCCTAAACATCAAAGACAAGCCACAGCAACTTGTGGTGCCAAGTATGAAAGCTCAACTATGGTGCTAATTAAAGAGGAACGTGACGAAGAAATTCCTACACAATCAAGAGCAAGTCTAATGGAATGGTAGAATTCAATATGAAGGAAAAGTACTTTATACATGCATTACATCATGAATCTTGATCCAAGGTCAAGAAAAAGGGTATACATCAAAGAAAGAATGAAAACAAAAAAAAGGTACATATACATAAGAGAAGCAGAAGAGTTATGAAGCTTCGTCTGGGGGCGGCAGAGGGGGAGTCCCTATAAAGGCGTCAGGCATCTCGTTCCGCCCGAATCTATTAGCTCGCCGGTGGCTATTCTCTTCAGGTACAAATAACTCCTAATCCAAGTTCACAAGGTCTGTGGAAGGATTGGTCAAGAGAAGGGACCTTAGCCTTAGGATGCCGGAACCATAGCCGAAACCAAAAGCACGGTTCCTGGTATCCGGCACATAGGATAGCTGATCACGCAGGCGTTGAACCTCAGCCCGAGCCTCGGCAAGTTCTTTTTTCTTTTTGGACAAGCGTTTTTCCCAAGTCTCCATCTGTAGCATAACTTTTCTGAGCTCTTCATCCATGCCTGTGTGACTTTCTTTATACTTGTTGTGGCGCTCTTCAAGTTCACGTAGTTCTCCCTGCGTCGTAGAAAGATCCAGGGCAGCAAGGCGAGCCTTCTCTGTTGCAACCTCCAACTGTTGAGATAGCTCCTGAACTTGCCCTTGCGAGCAGTTTAGCTTTTAGAGAGCTAAATCCCGGTCTTGGGCGAGAGCGAGAACTTCAGACTTAAGAGCGAACACCTCAATCCTAGACCTCTCCCAAACTTCGATGAGTTGGGACCTCGCCAAATCCCTCTCAGCCTGAAGAAACTGCAAGGAGTGAGCATCCCGGTCCTTTGCTAACTGAGCAAAGCATGCAGATTCACGAAGTTGACAGAGTTCTTTCTCTCGAATCTCCAGGTCTCCTTGGAGCGACTGGGATTGACCCTCTGACTGCTCCAATTGCACTTCGAGCTCTTTCACTCTCTTTGATAGGGCGTCCAGCTTAGCCTTGTCCGCCTGACATTCCTTGGCTGCAAGCTCTACAGCTTCACACGCCTTCCACCGTTCAAGGATTTCTCCTTCTAGGCGAGCACGGTCTGCTACAATCCATGCCGCCAAATCATTGAACCCTTGCAAAGGAAAATGAGAATGCCCAGGTCAAGGCTACTCAAAAAGAAAAAGAGGAAAAGAAAGAAACACTCTAAACAATACCTTCAAAAACCAATCTTTCAAATGATTGGCCATCTGAGTAACAGCTTCAGTTTGGGTGTTGGCCAAAGAAGAAGAAGCCTCACCACTAGCTGCATGACCAAATTCAACCAAGGAGACTAATGCAAGACCTAAATCCGCCCCCTCCCCGGACTGACTCTCAAGGCAGATAACTGGAATAGGAGGCTGGGGGCAAGGTAAAACATCTTCAGCTGAGAGAGTAGCTTTTGACGAACAATTGCCCCCATCCGTTCTAAGGATGGAGTCAATCCCATCCCCAGGGATGGGGAGAAATGAGAAGGGATGGAGGGCCCCTCGCCACTCCCAGTTGGTGCAGGGGTACATCCCCCAGATACAGTGGCGGGCGGGGTCTCAGGAGTCACTTGAGCAACCTCTGCCTCAGCACAAGCAGCCTCATGGCAAGGAGGCGAGGGCTTAGCAGAATCAACCCCTTTTGACCCTGGGGTATCCAAGCCCTCGCCAACCTTTGAGCCTATAATACCTTCAAGGTTTAGGGCAGCTGCTACTTCAGTGTCCAGCTTGCCTCCCCTCACCTGACTTTCCACCATAGGGAACTCAAAAATAGGAGAGATTGATAATGGATGTGCCAGTGAGGGGGGATTAACCTGAAAAGCATCGGCCAGATCAAAAAGGGCCATGCTAGCCAGACTCTCAGCGTCTAGCAGGCTGAGAGAGATGCCGAGAGACCGCGGCTTTGCAGAAGAGTCGCGGGGTGATGCAAGGGTGGCAAAACTTGGCGGGGAGGGTCTTTGAGCCTAGATACCTTCAGAACGCACAACAGTTTCTACCTGCTGCCGAATGGGCGATTGCGTCTGGACGCCCTCTGAAGCTGGCATGGCCTTCTTTTGCAGAGGTGACGAGGAAGGGGAACTTTCAGGACGAGCCCTTTTTTGGCTTGCACCATCATTCCTCTTTTTACTCCATATCTCTCTCCTCTCCTCGCCACCATTCTTCTCGGATTTCTTCTTTGTCTTTTTAGCCCATTCTTGCTTGGGGCGGCTACCCTCCTCATGTCCAGCAGAGGGTTTGGTCTTCACAGTAGGTTTCTTGATGAAAGCAGGGATCCATTCCGAAATCATAAATTTACGCCCTTGAGCCTGAGAACGGTCTGGAGTCGCCAAGAAACGATCAATGTTGTCAGGCGTCAAGATGAGGTCAGACCACACTTCATCCTCATGGGCGGCCCAGGAACGAACAATCTCAATTCGGGACAACTCCTAACGCGATAGAGGCGGCATGGTTGCCCACACGACTTTGTCTTCAGGAACAGGGCGCCATATCGCCCTAACGGGAAAGTCTCGAGTACGGGCCTCCCCTGCAGGAAAGTCCCAGCCTGTGCCAGCAATAAAGAAAAATTTTGTACTCCAAGCTTTAGCATTGGAATGGCGGCCCTCAAGACGAGCTAGAGCAGGAGTTCTATCCTTCTTGCGGAAACTAGCAATGTTGCCTTTATTAGACCGAAGGTGGTAGAAGGATAAAAATTCCCGAGTTGTTAGGTCGGGATAAACATCTACAAGGGGTTCCAGGACCATGCGGTAAACGATACAGGTGCAAAGATAGGTTCTGTAAGAGTGGGGATGGAGCTGGGTAGTGGCCAGTTCAAGAAGGTCCAAAATATCATGAAGAGGATGGCAGAAGGAGAGTTTCAAACCATGAGAAAACATGGCGGCAAACAATGCAGTCCGGCCTACGTAGCCTTCATTATCACAGCATCCCCATGAGGGAATTGTTATACTGGCACTCTCAGGAATGCCAAACTCTTCCTGAAGCCTAGGAAGATTTTTCTCCCGGTACATAGAACACCATCCGTAGCCTTTAAAAACTGTACCCGCCAGGATATGGAAAGGAGGGTTGGAGGAGCCGCCTTGATTAGCCATTGAAGTTGAGAAAGAATGAAAAGTAGGAAAGTAGAGAAGATGGACAAGAACAGGAAGCAGAATGCAGACTGGAAAGTGCAAGAAAGAGGGCGAACAAAGAGAAGAAATAAAGAAAAGAAAGAGAGAGGGCAAACAAAGAGAAGAAATAAAAAAAAGAAAGAAAGAGGGGAAGGGGTATTTAAAAGAGGAGTACGCGGAACGTCAACAGTCACGAACATCATGACCTGATACTAAGGAAGTTAACTGTCACATGAAAGCCTTCTCCAATCTCGCCACGACAGCAAGAAAGAATCAAGAATGGAAGAAAGAGGAGGGCAACGGTACATAAATTCGAAAGGTCGGCTAGGACACCGAAGGTGCATGAAATGGGCCTGGCCCAACAAACGATAGCCAGCCTATGTGCCAAGCGCGCCATATAAGCCCAGTATTGAGAGCCCATAATATGAATCGCTGAAACACGTCTAAGGAGATAATATAGGCAGACATATAATTCCCCACGCCATGAGGCGAAGGGAATTAGCGGGATAGCTAGAGGGCTTATAATAATAAAAAAGCCCATTTCGAATAAACAGGCCCAAATATGAAAGGGGCCCAACAAGGAGGGCCCTTGGCCAAGCATACGAAATAGGCGTATCAAAAGCCCGACCAAGTCAAAGATATGCATGTAACCGCCTACGAGAAAGCAGGGATCCCATGCAAATACGTGATCACTTCAACCACAGAGTGCATCCCAAAAACTCAGATCCACACCGAAAGATCCTGCATCAGCTAAACGCAATAACGGAATCCTATATATACCAGGTAACCCTCAATAGCTAGGGAGCTTGACTTTTCTAAGTTCTCATTGAATTATTTCGAAACTCAAAACTGACTTAGGCATTGGAGTATTCTCAGGCGGACCAGGCCAACTTCACTTGGGTCATTGTGCAGGTTAACGACACAGATTGGAAGTGAGACACGTCCTTTACAGAAACTTTGATGTTCCTTAATTCTATCATCGTTGGATAAAATCATAAAAGTGGCACAAAACTTATTCCATACAAATTTAAATTAGGTAAAAGGGTTTGACTTTGATCAATCTTCACTTCTTGACCTTTAGGTCCAACCATAAATAATTTGTAAATAATAATAAAATAGTTAAAAAATATTAAAAATCCTTTAAGTTCGATATATTTTTCTTTG
>QEOT01122176.1:8469-22791 GCA_003123785.1 Pterocarya stenoptera | reverse complement strand
AATGGCTGAGGCTAAAGTTGCAGCTGAAAATGGTGATCTAGCTGGTGCAGTCTCTGTCCTAGAGAGCTGTCATAGGGTATTGTCTCAAACTGCCTCTGCACGAGCCAGTGAACGGTTAACCATCTCACTTTGTGCTGAGTTGAAAGAGATTCAAGAAAGAATGGCAAATCGTCAGGTATACGAGGCATCTGGCAGGGCTTATATTCTATCAGGATTGAGCTCACACTCATGGCAGAGGGCAACAGCACGAGGTGATTCCACAGATAGTACAAGTCTTGTGCAAGCTTACCAAACCCCATCCATGGCTGACATGGTAAGCCGGTCCCAAACCATGATTACAGGGAACTCAGCACCTCATTGATCTCTCCAGCCTGCTCAATTGTTTCCATCAAGATAACAGGCGTGGTAATAGTTAGAATTGTCTTTGGAAATTATCCTCACTTCACATATATTTTGTATCAGCATTCTTTGTTATTGTTTTCTTTTATACCCTACCCTATTGTGGCTTTGGGAAGAGGGGTGTTAATGGAGAGAAGTTTCAGATGTTGAGCTGGTTGAAGTTGTTTCTAGTCAATGGGGCTCGGCTGAGATAANGGGGGGGGGGGGGGGGGGGGGGGGGGGGGTGTATAGCTTTGTAATTGTGGGTATACTTGGGGCTCACTTTGGTATATATGTTATTTTCTGAAATACCGCTCCTGATTCTTTTCGCATTATGCCATAAAGAAATTAAACACATGGTGTTTGAAATGCCTCAGTGAAATCATGAGAGCATTGAGAGTCTATTTGCATTATTTATACGTGCATTACATCAATACGAGAGATATTGTACCGCTAGATACAAGAGCTATACAAGGAAATTTTACATAAATAAAGATTTGACGAAGTATAGGAATTAGCCGTTGCATGGATTGATGTTGCCATATGGAGTGATGCAGCCATTGTGACTGTTGTCATGGGTGATGGGTCTTCTCTTGATGAGTTTCCTTTTGTGTACAATGTTATGTTTTTATGGTTAGTATGCCATACAAAATTAACTACTATGTGTAATAATGAAATGGCATAATGTGAAATCAAATTAACTACAAAATTTGTAATAATGAAATGAGATTAGATGAAACACTTTTATATCCAAACAGAGCTTTATTCTTCACGATCCTCTTCTCCAACCATATGCCCCATAAACGGATCGGGACCATAAATAAGAACTTAATAAACCTATTGTATTTATTTGAATTTTGTACCATTCACTTTTATATCATATTCAAATTGATTATTACATTTTTTTCATAAATATTTGATCTATAAATAAATCTTACTCAAGAAAGTTCATACATTGGCATGGTTTAATGTGATATATCCTATTGTAAAACTATTTTTATAGTAAAATAGAAATGACTTATTATCATTAAGAATAAAATAATTCTTTTTTTCAAAATATATTTTTGAGAAAAGATATATTCTAAAATGAAAAATGTTATATAGACACGTTTGGTTCGTGAGAGAGGTCCGTTGACACAAGATCTTGTTACTAGCATTATTCTTTTAAAATATATCCGTTGGTATGTTAGGATAGATGACTTTTAAAAAATATGATTGTTGAAAATAAATAATAAAAGATAATTATTTATATAGAGAGTGGAAAAAATTGAGAGTATTCTTCGAGATACCTCGTATGATTTAATGCCTTGTTTGTTTTTAAGATCAAAACTCAAAATTTTAAAAACCTCTCATCTCATCATTACAACTTTTCCAAATTCCCATACAAAATAAAATAAACAATTCAATTTTTTCAAATCCAAAAATAAATATAATATTAAAAAATATATTCTAACAATATTTTATTCAACTTTTTAATTTCAATCTCATCTCATCTTATCTTATCTCATCTCTAAAAATAAACGGAAGGTCAAGAATACAGCAAAGAGGAATCAAAATCCAAATCAACCATTGCCACTCAAAACTCACCCAACTTCAGTTTGTTTCAGAAAACCAAATGTCCAAGAATCTAAAAAATGGTTTTGTTGTTTGTTATGAACCCAACTAAATTGGGCCGGGCTTGATGGGCCTCCTACTTGTTAGTATCTTTTGTTTTAAGTTGTTTAGTGGCCCACGGGCCTAGTTAATATTTAGTTAGAATTGGCCCATGGCCTTAGTTGGCTGTTGCTGAATTAAGTCATCCTCTTCCATTATATGTAGAGGAGAGAGGGTCGTTGTGGGGATCATCTGGAAAATATTATTACTGAAACAGTTTGTTTTTTTCGTTTAGGAGGAATTGGGGACCTCGAATACCCCAAGACGTAGCCATTATCTTCATCTTCCTTGTTCTTGATTCTTCTTTTATTGTCTATATTTTTGTTCTTACCTCTGGGTTCCTAACATCGTCGAAGGTACCATGTCAATTCCAGGTCACCTTTCGTACTATTTATTACAATTTCAGCCTATCTAATTAACTGATCTCACTTAAGGTGGTAGAGCCCAACCATGCTAAACTAATTTACACGTGCATAATTATTTAAACCACATGTGGCCTTGCTTGAGTCATGAAGCTTTGACTACTTTACTCTTCTTCCTGTTTTGGTAGTGGTAGATCCCAAGGAAGGTGGAGGATACTTGATCTCACTAATTGTGCTATAATTTCTCGGCATTACTCCTACCATGATGTATGACTGTAGAGGTGGGAGAGTGCTCATGATATTTATTTACTAATAATTATTTCACACTTGATGCTAACTCTTTTGCCCGTGTCTCATCATGAATTTTCTTCAAGTAAAAACTAAGAACTTCTAACAGCTTGTTCTTAGGATCAAACATAATCGCAATTAACATTAATAAATTAGTTTATCCAATAACCTCCAATAATTATATTTCATTTTCATTCTTGTAGCATGCTAATCAAATAATAGTTCTCATTTTACCTCGGCCTAATCAACTCTTCTTTTAAATTGAAATTCTTTTGAAAACTTGTGTCGGTAGTGAGATAACAAAGAACTAAAAAATCTTGTAGTAGCATTACCAAACATTTTAAAAATCTAACAAACACCCACATTAGCTACCACTCCTTAACTCTAGGAGCGCCCAAGTGTCCATCATATAATAAGAGAAGAAATTGTAATTCTCATCTTCCATTTACCTAAAAGTCATCTCAAACTTTTTAACTGCCCCCAACATCATGTACGATAAGTTCCATCGAGTTGGCACATTAAGGGACAATATTTCTTTCATGATCTCTTTCCCCCTTTCCTTTTAAAGTTATCAAATATTGCGAGAGGCATGCATTTCAAACCACATTATGAATCAATCATTGTACGGCATCATCACACTCCTTCAAACCCTTGTTTACAATAAAGTTTAAAGAGCATAATATCTCATGTGTATATATCCAAGACTGTCTCAAATATTTCATTACCTGTCAAGCACGATTCCACATATTTCCAATAGTGTGTACTCAATGATTAGCACTTAAATAAAAATGTCATTTTGGATAATTTATAATCTTTATCAATAAAATGTGCTGTGAAACACATAAAATGAAGATTTTGTACCTATGCTTATTAGTAATTAAAGAAATCCTTATATCACCATCTTTAAAAGGCTTTTTGAATTTTCCTTTTGTCAATGCAAACAATTTTATACAATCTTTTATAATGACATGACATAGGACCTTACACCCTGGCTGAAAACACCAATACACCTTCATAAACTTTTACCCTTCCACAACCTTAAATGGCAACTCATCCATAATAATGATCATCTCGACCATCGTCAACCTCACAACTTCTTTATTATAGAGTAAATGTTTAGTTTCAATTTTTTACAAAAAATAAATTTAAAAAAAATAGAAATTTTATATATCTATATTTTGCAACGTCGTAAAAATCAATGTACACATTAAAATTCAATAATAATTCTATGAAGACAATGTGAAATTAAACTACATCTTTTAAAAATTACTCAAGTTCGAGATTCAAATATAAAAAAAATATTTATGGATGCTACTCATCATCCCACACCACACACCTTACATATTTTAAATTTTTATTTTATTTTATTTTATTTTTATTAAAATAATTGAGTTATCATACTCATCATCCATACACCACATACTTACAATACAATTCTTAGAACAGATTTTCACAATAATGAATATTAAATACAATAATTATATCTGCAAGCCTTCTACTTATCGGGGATAGACTGAGATAAGTAGAAAGTCTTTAAAAGAATATCAGCATCTTCCATGTAGTATTTGTTTGTCATTGCCACTAATTACTGTAAAAAAATTATTATTAATCCAAAAATTAATTAGAAATGATTATTTTGTAGTTTATAGATCCCATTAATTCATGAGAGTCCTCAATTCTTTAGCGGATGCGGTATAAAAATTAGGGTTTTGTTATCCAGCTGCCAATACATCTATTTTAATTCTTTTAAAATTAATTGAATTATTCTACTCATAATCTCTACACCATATACTTGTAAAGGAAAAAAATAAAATAAAATAAAATAAAATAAAAACAGGTGTATAGTATGAGGATGATAAGTAGAATCTTTAAAAGTTATATTTACATCTTTCGATCCTCATTTGCCACATAAAGATTCTATACTTTTTCTTAAACAAAAAAGAAAAAGAAAAGTTAAACCCAAGCATGTAATTTTCATATTCTAGGGCTTGTTTGTGGAGTGAGATGAGATGAAAATTTTGTAAATAGTAGTAAGATAGTTTGTGAATAGTAGTGAGATAGTTTGAGTTGAGTATTTTTTGGATTTTGAGAAAGCAATTATGCTACAAGAAGTCCATTTCGCACACACTTTGTGCACCCCCGTTGACATGGCTTTAAAAAAAAAGAAACCAATAGAATTGAACCAAAAAAGGCTAATAGGAAGAGAACGTCTGGACACAAAGAACCGCAAAATCCTTGGTTTCCCCAACCACCAGGCCTTGCAGTCCCTCGTCAGATGTGGTTGGTTTTAACCTTTATATTTTCCTGTCTTCAATTCTATTCTAACTTTGGTGCTTCTTGTGCATATATGATTATTGTTAAGATTGAGGTTTTTTTTTTCCTGTTGTTCATGATTTTTCCCTGTTTTTACCTCTGTATTTAGCTTATCCGAAAAAAATCTCACTACACAGGTAATGGAACTTTTGAGTTCCCCTTTGTTTCCTTTATTTTGGATGCTAAAAAAGTTTCCCAAAAAAATGTATATATAAAAATCTATATCATTTGATATTTGCAATTTTCAAGTTTGTATGCAAAATATAATGTGTGTAGTTGAATTGAATGGATTTTTTTCAATAGCATGTCCATACTTCATACTTGCCTCCAAGGAACATTGTCTATACATTTGTTCAAGTAAAAGCTTTGATTGGGGCACTATCTAGACTTGTGTATGGTTAACTTACCAAGAATACACTCATCATCTATGTTGTTCACTTGTGAAATATGATCATCTATCTCTTCAGCAATAACATGTTGGCTTCAGTGAATAGGCCTGCTAAACTTTTATTGGCAAAGTTTGTTTTCTGAATGTAAATCCACACCCCAATTGAGCAAGGTTTTTAAATTTGAATAGGCCTATTAAAACTCTTTCCTATCTAGTGCATATGTGTAAGGTTTTTATTTATCCTTTCAATTGAGCAATTTGATGGAGTAAGGTGCATATGGAGGGTGTGAAAGAGAGTACTGATCAAGTTTGGAGGTTGGTAAAGGTTTGGCTGAGGCTTCTTGTGGGTGAAATCAAGGTCACTCGTCCGTTATCTATGCATGACTCTCATATTTTAGAAGATCTTCATTTGCAAGTCCCAGGAATTGGCATGAAAGAGTATAAGATAGTGCCTTGGTCTAAGCCTCCAACGGGGTGGATGAAGTTGAACTGTGATGGTAGCTGCCGAAATAACTCAGGCCGCTCGGGTGGAGGGGCATTATTAGGGATGCGGAAGGTAATTTGAAGGGAGCTTTCTCTACTTATTTCGGCATTGGTACTAATAATGGAGCTGAGTTAAGGGCTATTATTGAGGGGGTTCGGTTGTGTAAAAGATTGTCGTGCTTTAGAGTGGTCATCAAGAGTGACTCTAAAATTATTGTGGATTGGATTCGGGCTAGGAAATGTACGTTATGATATTTATGGGATTATTGGGAAGAGCTTATGTCTGAACTTCAAGGGGTTACATTCAGGGTGATCCATCAATACCGTGAAGCGAATCAAGCTGCAGATTTTCTTGCTAAACAAGGATAATTGGGCTCTAATTCTACTTATGATATTTATGACCAGTTGCCAAGGAGTTTAAAGGGCATTGTTCGAATTGACAAAGTGGGTCTCCCGACCATTCGATTTTAATGGTTGTGTGGTTTAGTTTTGGTTTTTTATTCTTAGGCCTATTTAGCTTTTTATGGTTTTTTATTATAGGCCTGTTTAGTTTGTTTTGGTTTGGTTTGGTTGTTTTATTTTGGTTTGATACAAGGGATGGTTTTAGTGCCTTATTTGTAAATCCCTAGTGTCTGTCTTGTTACCACGGTATTCCTCCACCATAAGTGAGGGCTTTAATAAAATTGGGACGGAGTCACTATTGGACATGTGGTCTTCGGCCCTTTATTAAAAAAAAAAATTGATGAAGTATATGATTTTACCCTTTCACATATTATGTGGTGAGCCCTTATAAAAGAGAACGTGTTTATATTTTTCTTGACATTTGGAGGGTTTTTTTTTTTTTTTTTTATATTTATTTACAAGAACTCCAGATCATCCCCATATGTTTATAAAAACTACTATGTCATGGACAACAAGCATCAATTCCCTCAATGTCCATCATATAAGACTGCTAAATTGTTTTTTTTTTCGTATAAGTATCGTCTAGAATCTAGATGGAGAAAGGGAAAGAGCATGCTCCATTAACACCTCCTACCATAGATCCACTAACAAATTCATCAACCCAGGTATTCGTAACCATGCTTTAAATTTAGTATAACTGTTTCACTTAATGTCCACATTTATTACGTAAGTTTTGGTCCACTCTTCAACTAATGGTTGGTTTATATGTTAGGTGATAGCAAGACCCTTTTATTCACAATTCTCAACACCTCATACCACAAGTCCAGCAACGCACGTATTCTGTTATATTATTTTTTAAATATTTATCTGTTCTATTAATATATTTATCTTAGGTCTTCATCACATTATCATTATTCCTTTATGTGTTAGCTAATACCAAGACCATAGTATCCAGATTTACCAGCACCTCCTACCACTGACCCATCAACCAATACAACATCGCATGTATTTTGAATATTAAATTTGAACTATTAAGCTATTCTGTTAATGACTATATTTATTTTTGGTCTTCTGCACGTTATCACTATTGTTTTATGTGTTAGGTGATACCGACACTATTTTATCCGAACTTCCAAAACTATATGCATGGTTTGCATGCACAAATTCCATATGTGTGGTTACCACCATTTATTCCTCGTCCTTATTTCTCACTGTGCTTATGTTGATTTACACATGATTTTTTCTTGTTGTAAACTACAGGAAAATCTTGTGTCTTTATTTCACTCTTCAACTACTCCTCTGGTTGGTATAAACTCTGCAAGCTCAAACCATGTCAAAGAAATTCAGGACCCCACACCTAACTCTAGGGAGGTCGAGACTTTGTCTATGCCTTTTGTGCGTAATACTATTGAATCCAAAGATGCCGAGGCATTCGGGACACAAAATATAGTGTAGACTAATGGTGGTGATAGTATTGAGGAGCCCAAGTTGGAGATGGTGTTTAGACCCAAAGAAGAGTTAGTTTCTTATTATAAGAAATATGGGAAACAATGTGGTTTCAGGGTAAAGACGCAAAGGAGTAAGAGGGATGAGCATGAGAGTCTAAGATATGTCATATTGGGTTGTGCTCGTGGTAGGAAGACATGAAACCAGACCTCAAATGTCGCGAGGTCACGTCCAACATAAAAAATAGACTGTAAGGTGAAGATAAATGCTACACTGGTTGATGAGATGTTGAAAGTATTAACGGTTCAAAATATATACAACCACGGCCTATTCCTATAAAAATCAAGGTTTTTTCACTGCAATAGATAAGTGAGTGAGTCAGTGAAGAGAGAGTTAAATACAAATGATCAGGCTGGCATCCGAATGAATAAGGCTACGTTTGGATGTTGAGTAGAGTTGAGTTGAGTTCTTTATGAATAGTAATGAGTTAAGATAGTAGAGTGAGTTTTGTGGGGTCCACCTAAGATGAGTTAAATGTGTTTGGATGTTAAGATGAGTTAAGATGTATTTATGAGAAATTGAAAAAGGTTGTGGGTCCCACGTGTAAAGAGGTTTTGAATTTAGATGAGTTTAATAATTTGAGAGTTGGATGTTAAACTTAGCTTAAAAAATTAGACTGAATTGAATTGAACTCAGATGAGTTTAACAACCAAACGAGGCTTAAGAGTTTTGTTGCTCTTGTGCAAGAAGCTGGTGGGTTTGAAAACTTGTCATTCCTAGAAAAAGACTGTCGTAATTATATCGACAAAATACATCACCTTTGACTTGGGAAAGGTGGCGCTGGAGCCTTTCATGAGTATTTTATGAGGATGCAATACAGGAATGATGAGTTTTTTGCATTAATAGATTTTGATGATGACGACAAATTGAGGAATGTTTTTTGGACGGATAGGGCTGTAATCGAGCCGAGCCGAACTGAGCTTTAGCTTGTCGAGCTCGGCTTGACTCAAAATACTCGAGTTGAAGCCCGAGCTCGATATTTTTTTTTATTCTTTGTTCGAGCTCAGCTCGATAAGATAAACTCTCAACTTGAGCTCGAACTCGAGCTCAAGCTTGTCCCACAAACGAGTTTGAGTCAAGCTGAGCTCGAGCTCGATTTTTTTTTTTTTTTGAATAAAATTTAATAATTAATAAATAAATATAATAAAAGATCTAATATTAAATTTATACAACTAACAAGTAGAACCTCTATTGAATTATAAAATCTTAAAATTTTTATAAATAATTAAAATATCTAACTAGTTGATATTTATCCAAAATAACAATATATTAGCTTACATATATTATTAATACATACACTTAATATGATAGCATATATCTATTTCATATATGATCTCCACATACTACATATTAGTATATGAAACTATTAAATTTTATCCTATAAAGTATATTTACTATATAGACATAAGTAATTAGATTACATATTATATATTTAATTATAAAAGTGGTTTACTTATATTATTAGCTAATATATATATATATGTATATATACATAGGTGTATGTATATATTTATTAATATATGAATAAATTTTAATCGAGTCGAGCTAACGAGTCGACTCAAGCATAAACGAGCGGGCCTTAACGAGCCTTAGCCGAGTTGAGTCGAATTTTGTCGAGTATGTGTCATTTACAAATCGAGTGGGTATCTATTTTCATGAACGAGTTTTTTTTTTCACGAGTCAAGTTCGATTCGAGTTTTACCGAGTGAGTACCGAGCAGGCTATCGAGTAGACTGGTTCATTTACAGCCATATGGGCGGATGCACAAAATAGGACATCCTACAAATATTTTGGTAATGTCATCACATTTGATACTACATATTTGATAAATAGGTATGGAATGCCGTTTGCATTATTTGTGGGTGTAAACCACCATGGCCAGTCAATCATTTTGGGAGTAGGATTGAACTCTAATGAGGATACAAAAATGTTTACATGGTTGTTTCAGACTTGGTTTGTATGGATGGTAAGGCTCCGTATGCTATCATCACAGATCAAGATAGAGCAATGAAAAATGTCATTGCTATCGTCTTTCCAAATACCCGACATGAATTCTACCTTTGGCACATAATGAAGAAAGTATCTAAAAAGCTTGGTTCCCATGGTACATACAAAACCGGGTTGAAAAGTCAGTTGCTAAAGTGTGTGTATGATTCTCAAATAATTGACAAATTTGAGAAAGTTGGGAAGTGTTAATTACAACATACAACTTGCAAGAGAATGCCTGATTGCAGAGTTTATACACGGAGCGTATGTATTGGGCACCGGTGTTCCTGAAAGATGTGTTTTGGGCTGGAATGAGTACAACCCAACGAATTAAGAGCATGAATGCTTTCTTTGATGGGTATGTTTATGCTAGGATAAATTTAAAAGAGTCTCTTGATCAATATGATAATGCGTTAAGGAAAAAGATTGAGAATGAAAATGGGGCGAACTTCCACTCATTTAATGTCACAATACCCATGGTGTCAATCAATCCACTTGAGAAGATATTTCAAGAGTTGTACACAAACTCTAAATTTAGAGAAGTTTAGTAGAAAATAATGAGGATGCTCGGTTGTCTTCCAACTTTACACCAAAAGAATGGTGTAATTGCAATATATCATGTAGAAGATGAAATTCTTGTTGATGGTTTCATCAAGGAGGTTACCCATCGTGTGTACTTTAATGAGACTGGATGTGGAGCTAGGTGTTCCTGCAGCTTGTTTGAGATGAGAGGGATCCTGTGTACACATGTATTAACCGTTTCCAAAACTAATGTAATGTGACAAAGAAGTACATATTGGATTGATGGAGAAATGACATAAAAAAGAGATACATTATTATGAAAAGTAATTATGACGTAGCTGATGCAAGGCTAGAAGTGAGCAGATAAGCACGTATAATCAAGATGTGTTATGATGTGGCAACAAATGAAGCGTCATGTGATGACCATTTGAGGATATAATTACCAAGTTACTGCAATGAATGAGGTCTACTGCACCAACAAACAGTCTTAACAAACCGGTTCCAACATTGCAGTTACAACTGTCGATACAAATACAGTTGAGAGTTCGAAGAAGGTACTCAACCCCATGTTGTGAAAGGCAAAGATAGGCCGCCATCTTTTCGGAAAAAATCAATGATTGAGAGAGTGTGCAAACCCAAGACGAAGAAAGCTACTCAGAAAGGAAAACGTAAACAAGTAAACTTAGTGTCCATGTATTAGCCATTTATCTTGTTTAATTATTTGTTAGATGTAATATAGTATTTTACTCATGTCGTAGCCGCATGGAAGAGATAGCGAAGTTGTTGACAGTTGCAGGACTTTATTTGGCCAAACAATTGTTGGGAATGAAGAGAGTGCTCCCTTTCAGGTTACATACCTATTACTGCCTTTAAATTCTATTGTGTTATTATATTTAGTTAAATTATATGATTTTAAATTTTTTCTCCACAGTGATCCCATTTTTTTATATTTATTGTTAGTCGCCCCAAAACGCTGTCGAAGTGTTGGAGTCTAGTGGAAAGCAGTTTGGCGTTGCAGTGAGTGAGACTCAAGAAAGTATAGTTAATCTTGGTTTATTCCGTCACTCTCTCTAAAGTGATTGATTTTGTCATATTATGTTCATTTTTAACTATTTATATTACGTTCACAGATACAACTTGGAGTAGATGGAACCCAGCCGGATAGCTTGTCTGGCCCTTAGTTTGGCGTTTCAGTAATTGAGACTCAATGTAGTTGGAAAAAATCTGATTGATGAGTAAAAGTAGCAAAGCTGATATTTTTGTAAAGTGGTTGTTATATTATGTTCAATGTATATAACTTGTGTAATCATACTTCCAGACCTGTATTGTGTTCAATGTAATTAGTTTCAAACTTGTGTTCAATGTATATACTTCCAGACTTGTTGCATTGTATTCAATCTTCATTACTTTGACTTGTTGTATTGTGTTCAATGTAATTTGAGTTCCAGACTTGTTGTTGGGAAAAAGTTGTTAATATATTCATTACAAACAGATCCCGCACAATGACTACGTCCATTACAAATAGATTCCATTTACAAACAGACTTCTTGTATTACAAAGACATTACATGTTAATATGATAAACAAATCCTGCATGTTAATATGCTAAACACAGAGACCACGTCCATTACAACAAAGTGAGCGATTGTTTGCTCAAGATTGTATAAAACTCCTATTACTGTGATCATATCAAATACAACGAAATTAATACAAACAACACCCAATAGATACGAAGAAGTGTGCGTTCGTGCCGGATGTCTGCTTGTTGCCATTGGACATCGACTTGGTCGTTGTGGACTCCCAACTCTATCTTCACAATCTCTTACTCTCGTTTTCAAAGCTCTTCATCCTCTCTTGATAATTCAATTTCTATCTTCACAAGTGTTTTTTCTTCTCTTTCTCCACTGCTATCTACCCATTTAAATTAGTTGCAGTATGGTAACTCCTGATTATGAACAAACAAACGAGAGGTATGTAAAATATCAAAATTTTGTACAAACCCAAATGCAAGTCAAAGTAATGAATATTGTTGCTACCTCTGTATTGTACTTTGGACACCCAAAGAATGATCGGCCCGAATTTATTGACGTATTTGATGTTCTAAGTGAAGTAGGCTTCCCCCAAGTGCACATTGAGTTGTTTCTCGAAGTACGAATAACAAGAGAAGATTAAGCAACTGATGATGACATTCTGTCACAAGGAATTACAACAATTGAAATCGACAAATAGGCAAGAGAAACTGATTTAACAATCCATCAACAAATGTGTCAATTAAATTATAATAAGAATTTTGGTATGATTATCATATGATTATAGAGGGACATGGTTTTGAGAGAGACTAAACCAATTTGAGAGAGCTTTAAAGGGCAACGAGAAACATATAATAAGGCACAAATGATATGTTGTTACGCCATTTCCAACTGATCAGTTCGCCAACCAAAATTACATAAGTAGGGGGAATAATCCATACCAAGATATATATGCACCACGACATGTCCATCTATGTTCTTCAATGTATATTTTATCTAGCTTATGATGACATGATGAAAGTCACGTTCATTTTGCTAGCAACATATGTACAAAGTAAGATTAAAAAAAAAAAAAAAAAAAGCTCCTAGATAGATATATGATAAAGAGCTAATAAAATTTTAAACAAGTAACTTCCTAAATTAAGTCTTTGAACTCATGAATATCAATAGGATGATACAGTTTTAGAAAATATTAGAAATGGTCCAAGAGAGTAAGAGAGGATTCACATGTTCATGTGGGTTAACATTAAAAATTTCAATGATCATCGAAATGAGAAATCTAAGATCATATCTTGCACTTGTCCATACTATAACACTCAGGCCCAACACAAAACTTGTGTTCAATTTTTTTTGTATGGAGGAAAACTTTTGAGTTTTAGTGAATAGTTTTTTGAAAATAGGTTATGGGCCCAATATTTATATTGATAGAATATAGACTTTTATTAGGTTTGATATTTAGGTTTAATTCAGTTAATATCTTATGGAACAAATGGAATTTTATTTTATTTGTTATCGAGCCCGACATGGTTATGGAATGAATTAGACTAGTTTGGATGTAAGTCAAGGCTCAAATACTTTGAAACGAGCCCTAAAGCCTAAGCCGGTGAGATCACGCCATGCACACTTCTTCCTATTTTTCCTAGGGTTTCAACCACCTATTTTAGGCATCATCTCATGCACGTAGATCTTCCCTCAACTAGGGTTACTCTTCACGTCCATTTTCTCCATGGCATGAACATTCCTATCCCCACTACATTCATGGCAACAGTTGTGTAATAGATACATATATACTCACGTATCGCAGTTCATCAGTTTGATAAGTTAAGGTTGCCGCACGTTAACTCCCCCACGTCTCCATGTCCAGGAAGCACCAAACTCACTCACACCCAGTTTTCCTACCCTCTGATATTTTATTTCTTCTTACATAGCCACCAAGTCACACAAACGGCAAGTTACCTTGCATCTCCCAGCCTACGCACGGTCAGTCCATGGATGAATTTGTTGTGATCATCCAAGACACCATCTCATGCTGCCAAGGCCTCCAAGCTCTGCCCTGAAACACCTCCAGTCACAACCCTCTGTTCTAAGCTAGGCAAACCGTCGTTGCATCCATTAGCACCATCGTTGAACCCAACAACCCACGTCTTTCCCCCACGGTCACAACTGACGGTAGACGCAAACCACTCACTGAACGCTTAGCCCCAAGTGTGACCACCCACGCACGTCCCCAAACAACCATATTTTGCACCATCTCAGATGTAGCAACCACGGAAACCACCTCCCACAGCCACGGCAAACAGCAACCCACGATTTTTGCCAAGCTAAACGCCCCTGTTTTACTGCCCCGAAACAAAGCTTTCTGCCAATGGCTTTGCATCATCCCAAACAACCATGCTCAACCTCGTGCCACCGTGAGCCGTCACCACACGGTATCTCCACCCCTCCCGGATTTTCACTTGGTAAAACTCTCTCTTACTATACACGGAACACCCTCTCTCCCTCTCATTCTCTCT
>QEOT01122175.1:0-15498 GCA_003123785.1 Pterocarya stenoptera | reverse complement strand
ATTAATTTTACTCATGTGGCCCTGATCCCGAAAGTGGCTGAGCCTAAAAAGGTTGGTGATTATAGACCAATTAGCTTGTGCAATGTCTTGTACAAGTTAATCTCGAAGTCCCTTGCAAATAGGCTTAAGTTGGTACTTGATAAAATCATTGCAAAAAACCAGAGTGCCTTTATACCAGGCAGGATGATTCTGGATAATGTGATAGCAGCATATGAAACATTGCACTCAATGAAGACCAGATCCAAAGGGAAAGAAGGAAGTATGGCACTGAAAATGGATATATCAAAAGCCTATGATAGGGTTGAGTGGGCTTACTTAAAAACTGTTATGCAGAGAATGGGTTTTAGGGAGAGATGGATTGGTTTGATTATGGAGTGTATAACTACTGTATCTTATGCTGTGTTGGTGAATGGAAGACCAGGTGATGTTATATATCCTTCTCGAGGTATTAGACAGGGGGATCCAATATCCCCCTATCTGTTTTTGTTGTGTGCTGAGGGGCTGAGTAGCATCATAAATGCAGTTGAGGATAAAGGTGAAATAAGGGGTATGGCTGTTGCAAGAGGAGGTATAAGGGTCTCACATCTGCTATTTGCTGACGATTGTATCATCTTTGCAAGAGCAAGATGGACTGAATGGCTAAAAGTGAAGGAAATCCTAAGGGTATATGAGGAAGCTTCTGGTCAGTGCATGAATTTACAAAAAACAACTGTAATGTTTAGCTCTCGAGTTAGACAGGAAGAGAAGAAGAGGATTGTGCAGGATCTTGGGGCTAGGGTGCAAAGTAGTTGTGAGAAATACTTGGGGTTGCCTACTATGGTTGGAAGAGCCAGTTATGATACTTTTAGGGGAATTAAGGATCGGGTGTGGCAAAAGATCAACAACTGGAAAAACCAGTTTCTATCCCCTGCTGGTAAAGAAATTTTAATCAAAGCAGTTATTCAAGCCATTCCTACATACCACATGAGTGTGTTCAGGTTACCTAAAAGATTGTGTAAGGAAATAGCTGGCATCATGGCAAGATTTTGGTGGGGTTATAAAAGTGATGAGAAAAAGATTCAATGGGCCAGTTGGGAGAAGATGGGATGTGCAAAAATGATTGGGGGACTTGGTTTTAGAGAGTTGGAAAGTTTTAATACTGCTCTCTTAGCTAAGCAGTGCTGGAGGATTGTAGCTAAACCAGATTCAATAGCTGCTATGGTATTAAAAGCTAAGTACTTTAAAAACACTGATGTTTTGCACTCGAAGCTGGGCTATGGACCTTCTCTGGTTTGGAGAAGTATATGGGGATCCATGAAGCTGCTGAAGGAAGGGCTTGTATGGAGAGTGGGTAATGGTTTCGACATTAAAATTTGGGATGATAAATGGCTGCCTAGTAAACCCTCTCATCGAGTGCAATCTCCTGTTAAGCATCTGAGTGCTGAAGCAAAGGTGGCAGAATTGATTGGGTGTGATGGTATGTGGAATAGAGAGACAGTGAAGGCTACTTTTAATGAAGAAGAAGCTGAAGCTATCTGCAACATCCCTGTGAGTTACACTGGATTGAAGGATAGAAGAATATGGGCATACTCGAAGAAAGGGTGTTTCAGTGTAAAGAGTGCCTACCATCTTGAACTTAGCAGGAAGAAGGCATTGAAAGGGGAACCATCTAATGAGAGGAAGATAAAAGAAGGATGGAGAGAATTGTGGCAACTCAACATCTCGGGAGTGGTAAAAAATTTTTTATGGAAAGCTCTTAACAATTGCCTTCCAACTAAAGAGAATCTCTATAGAAGAAAGGTGGTGGAGAGGCCAATCTGTCCCATTTGTTTAGAGGAAAATGAAACTGTCTGCCATGTCTTATGGAGCTGTCCTGCAGCTATGGATGTGTGGGGTGATAAGGAAAGTCCAGTGCAGAAGTGGAAGTCATATGAGGTGGACCTGGCTGACGTATGGAGGAAACTAATATCTAAACTGCCGTTGGAAAGCATGGAGTTAGTGGTATCTGTTATGCGATATATATGGCTTAGAAGGAATGGGTGGATATTTGAAGGGAAGTTTATTAGTCCTGGGTCTGTGTTGCAGCAAACAAGAGCAAATCTTAAGGAATTCCAACAAGCTCAGCAGAAGGGAGCTGAAAATATAGAACCTGTTGCAGTGGAGAGAAGGATGGTCAAGTGGGAAGCTCCAAGAGAAGGATATGTAAAGGTAAACTGGGATGCTGCTTTTAAGTCGAATCAAAGAAAGATGGGAGCTGGAGTGGTAGTTAGAGATGAGGAGGGGAATGTACAGGTTTCACTATGCCTTCCAAAAGATTGTATCCAGTCCGCTGTAATTGCTGAAGCTATGGCTTTATGGAGGGCTCTATGTTTGTGTGCAGAGCTTAATATACAAAAGGTAGTATTCGAGGGTGATTCGTTGGAGGTGATTAAAGCTGTAAATGATAGGGAGGAGTGTCTGGAGTGGCATGGACAGATTATAGAAGATATTAAAGGAATTCTTTGTACACATCCATCTTGGGTGCTAAAACACACATATAGAGAAGGAAATAGAGTGGCTCATTTTCTTGCTAAGGTTGCTATAAATTCTAGTGAGGAGGTGGTTTGGATAGAGGATGGCCCTGAAGGCTTCTCTTCGGGTGTATTTCAGGATAAGAGTTGTAATGAGTTTTTTTACTGCTATATGAAAGATGATGATTCGTTTGATTCAAAAAAAAAAAAAAAAGGTTGGGTAAACCAATGCATATGAGATTTGTGTGAGATGTGAGGGAGCCCACTAAGACAAAGATAAATATGTACGTAGTGGTCGTGGTCGTTGTCGATTCAAATTTTGTGGAATAGACATTTTTATCTTACACGTCCCATAAAGACGTGGCCGTAACAAAAGGCGATGATTCCTGCGCTACGTCTGGGTTCGGCTTTTACTATATTTATATGAAAAATTTTATTCAATTATCTCCACACATTACATTATATTTTTTTTTTTCTTATCAAATATAGTATATAGATGATGAGTAGAATAATTCAATTAGTTTAAAAAGAATAAAATCAAAAAAATTAAAATAAGTGTGGTATATGTTGTATAAGGGTGAAAAAAAAAACTGGTGAACCAGTAAACCGGACCGAACCAAACCAGTGAGTTCGGTCCGGTACCGATTTTGTTTCGGTCTGATACCGGTTTCATTTTTTTTAAAACTAATCAAAATCGATCTCGTTCCAATTTTCTTTTTTCAACACTAGACCAAATCGAATTAGACCGATTTATATATATTTTTTAATTTTTTATATTGTATAAAGTAACTTTTATATGATTTTTAATGTTATATCATAATTGATAATCATCCACACATTGCATTATATATAAATATATATATATATATTATATGCTCACGTAAAATACTAGAAGCAGGCTAGGTAATAATGTTGATGTGTAAGCTAGTATAAAATTCGTAAACGAAATATAATTGACATAGCATAATGAAATTATATGAGCATCTTAAAAATTATTATTCATCCGCAGTAATGGCCAAGAAGGATTTTGACAATTGATATGACACGTAGCCTTCACAAAAATGGCTTATTATGCAAAGGAGATTGTATAATATAAAAGCTCTTTTTTCATTTTTTTTCTTTTATATATATTTTTTTATTTCAAAATCTTGAATGATGATTTTATAAGATTATGAATGATTTACAACAAGTAAACTCAAGTTGTGTTTGAATAAAATTAGATCATATTCCACTTCTAAAATCTAATCACGTATATACGAATTCAATTTGTTTTCACACTCTTATAAATCCCAACAGTTTTCAAGAAATTTCCTAGATATCGATGGGTCATAGAAAACATGCTTCAACACTATTGATGCTGATTTTTTAAGTCAATGGACATCTTCTTCACATCCACTGCTTACTTAATTAATCAATGCATGAAACTTCATATTTAATAACTCGATCATCAACGTACGTCATGACTTTCCTTTCATTTTGGATTAGATTGATAATCTCAATCCCGGAGGTTTTCTCGATCGTTGAGCTTTTTTCTTCAATCATCTAACAAGCGGGTCTCACATTTATAAATTGAGCATGAACACTACAATATATCTATACAAACTGGTAACAATATTATGTACTCTGAAAACATATAATTAATTTTCTATATTATTGAAAAATGGGTTTTCAATAAACGTCATATTTTTGAAATATCTTTTTACTTTTTGTCAATGAAAAGAATTATATTTTTCTTTTAAACAAGAACCAAAGTAGTCACAATCTTAATTTTCTACCCCAATACATACACAACGTTGAAATCTGGCTGGTGTAAATATTGCAAATGGTAAACTGCATAGTCAACATCCAATAGAAAACGGGCTCGACCACTATATATGTAGAAGACAAGTCCCTTGACATTGAAAGAGATAATAATAACTAATAGGTCTCCGTCTGATCACTTTTGTAATCTTGTTAGGAAAGTGTTAAGTATAATTAAGTGTTAGTTAAATACATAATAATATAATAAAACTTATAATGAAATTAACATTCGAACGAAATCAGTTTGGACTGAGGCACGAAAATCTCGCCCTCTTCAAGCCCTTTACGGTTTGTAAAGTTTTAATTTAACCAATGCAACAGAACTTCTCTTGAATTGACTCCTCCAGCATACAACATCCTAATTTATCGTCGTATAGCTCAAACCTACTCTACATAAGTGATTGAGTCTAAAACTCCACTTAAAGAACACCTATATTTTATTTGAAAAATCTCTAAAAAAATATCTACGTACACACTTTGATTTTTTTTTTTTTTTATCAATTTCTGTCTATTTCTTATGGAAAGAAACACACCAGAATGAAAAGAGGAACCTGAGACGTAAAAGGAAAATAAAATAAAGAGAATAAAGACAGCCTAAAAGAAATCACAAAAACCACAACAGGAGCTTAAACACATAAATCGGTAACGAAATAAGAGAGAATTAAAGAGAGAAAAGATTCAGAAGCTAACTTTCTACCAGTCTAGCTTTCTTCATAGCTGTTAAAAGCAAATATTAGAATAGTTTTTTGTTAGACGGTTATTCACTTTGAAATATTGGATGCCGCAAAATACTGAGTATATCTTCCAGAACGGAAGAATAATGATTCCGTGCAATCCTTCCGCAACATAAAAGGGTTTGAAGGAATGCAACGGTCATCTAAAAAATCTTACTAACAAATACAATCTATTAAGAAATATCAACATTTCCTCACTATTTTTTAATGATAAAAAATTAGTCATTATTAACGTGGATTATATTAAATCAGAACGATGGGTTCCGAAGGGCCTGGACAATCCAAAGAAATCACGCCTCTCGTCCCGAGAGGTTGACCTCAAGCCTCCAAGCTGCCCAAGCTGGTAGGAAGGAGTAGGAGAAAGAGCCCGAAGCAAAAGATTCACGCTCCCAGGAGTGTCGGGCTTGCTCACCCAGAGGCTCTACATCACCCGCCGGAGGAGCTAGTGGCACAGTTTCCTTCATAGCCGCCGGCAAAAGAACCTCCAACTTCAAAAAGGTACTAAAGGGTGAGAAAGGTATTGAGACCCTATCCTCACTATAATCCATGGTCAAGAGATTGTCTTGGGACAAATCCCTAGGATCAAAGGGAAAAGTCAGGGTTTCACCACTAGAAACGGTGAAGGGAATAAAGCGGGGGGTGTGGGTGCCACCGTCAGCACCTCCCCAAGGAATGTCAACTGGCGGGTAGGAAGGCATCCTAGAAGTCTTCATGCATGCCCCGACATTATTGTCCAAAGGTGCGGGCATCTCTGCAATATCCTCAAATTGCACGCCTAGAATGGGTTCATGAGAACCCTTCAGAACAGGTTCGAGGAAGGCCGAGTAAAAGGTTATTTCAAGTTCCTCCTCGTTCTGGCTAGAAGCCTCAATCACCCCCCGATCACCTAGCAGGGTAGAATGCAAAATCAAGGAAGGTGATGGAGCCAAATGAAGACTAGGCATAGGGCATTTGAAACCCAAATCTATAGCCAAATCAACTTCTGCCTTTTCCAAGATGTCATCAAGGTTGTTCGGGTTGGGTGATTCATGCCGAGTTGATACACCAGCCCTCGATAATGAGTGACCTCGCAGAAAGTGGCTAGAGCCACCAAATGGAAGGGGAGCCTCCTACTTAGGCCCTAGACAGTCTCAAACTCCTGTCAATTCGTGGATTACCTTGTCCCCCATATGAGGTTTCTTCTCCTTCCCTTCCGATGAAGTGCCAGAAGGCCTCTTTTAGCCACAAGAAGTGAATGGCTCCCTTAGCAAATGGTGACTACTAACACACAACCGATCTAACATCACTAAGAACCGATCAATATTAGCTCTAGTAAAAAAGGCATCAGTCCAAACTTCTTCCTAATTTTGTCCGACCCAGGAATATACATTCTTTAAGCGAGCCTGCTCCCAGTTGGAAAGATTCAGAGAAACACCATGTCGTCTGGAAGAACTCCCCCACACAGCTCGAATGGGAAACTCCTAGCAATTAGCCTCGCCGGAAGAGAATTCTCAACTGTCATCCGACATGAAAAATAATCTTTTAAACCAGTCCTTGACAGAAGAAAAGCGGGATTCCAGGCAAGCTACTCGATAGTTGGTTCAGGAGCCGGAACTACACAACTTACCTTCGTGGCACCATATCCCATGGGTGTAAAAAACTCCTTGGCAGTCAAGTTGGGTTAATCCTCATTGCCGGTTCCCAAGATCAAGCGCTATACGATGCAACGTGACAAAAGGATCCTCCAAGCATTAGGATGAAGCTGCGAAGGAGCCAAAGCGATATAATCCAAAACATCTCGAATGGGGCAGTAAAAAGGGAGCTGCAATCCATTCAAGAACATGGGGGGATACAATACTTTTAGCACATTTAAGTACCTTGGTAGAATAGATTTTAACTGGAAACTAAAATTCCTATATTAGTCATTTGTGAGGGCATACCACAAATTTGGGGTCTATGGCATGCACTACCAAAAGATGTGACGTGGGAAGAGGAAAAAAAATATAGATCTCTAACTTAGGGGAATGAATGGGAGGGAGTCTGGGAGCTATGAGTTGACAAGAAAGTTCTATTCCCTCTATGTCCCAATACCTTCCACTTTTATATTCTACGAAAGTCTTCCTTTTTTCCAAAATGATAGGGAAAAATTATTATTTTCATAAAAATTATATGGCTTTTGTTTTTTTAGCTATGAATTCTAATTATTTTTCTTGTACCATGAATTTTTATTGTTACATTGATCGGACCAAACAAATCAAACAACAAATGCTATCCAACATTTCAAAAAAAAAAAAAATTATCCAAAATAGCTTTGTTGCTTTTACGACCGTATGAAAGAGAGTTCCAAACACGTCCCTTAAAATTAAGAGCAATTATAGAGTTACAAACCCATTTATATTTTATTTACTATTTTATTGATGTGTGAGGATGATAAGTAGCAAAACTCTATTTAAATACCTTGAATTTTAAAAATCTTTCTTCTATCTTTTATTGGGATATGATTGAATTAAATAGATTTAATATATTACATTTAAAAAGTAAGAGAAAAAACCAAAGGAATTACTATTGCATATCGCATTACAACAATTTGTATAAAAAAAAATTCTATATAATACCATTTCATCCTACTTTCATCATACTGTTTAAGATATGGTATATTTATCATCTGGGTGATAAATGTACTACATCTTATATAGTGAGATAAAAGTAGAATGAGAATGTAGTATGTAACATTACTCTTTGTATAAATGTGGTTTAAAAACAAGCCTCACAAAAAGTTATTATGGTGAATTACAAAATCTTTTAAAATTTTATAAATATATAATTTTAATATATAGTCGTGATTTACAACTTGTTAGAAAATCTAATTTAGAATACAACAAAAGTGATATTATCTCAAGCGGTAATTAATCTTGGATTTGATGTAGTTGTTTCACAAACTTTTCATTATTGTTGTTTATCCGAAATAATCCTCGTCCATAGTAGAATGTGCTATTATATAATAAGACTAGAGAAACATAATATTCTATAGCCTAAATGTCAAGACTAAAAAAAACTTGAGTGAGAGATTTTTGGTTAGTGCTTGAAGTGCCTCATCCAAATAGTGGAAGGGCTATTTATATAGCCACATCCATATAACTTACGGTTGGACATTTAAGTCCAGCCCTAAAGGCCATTATGCTACTTTTAGGTACTGTTTGAATAATGAGTTGAGATAAAAGTTAGAAATTGAATAAAATATTATTATTATTTTGAGATTTGAAAAGGTTGAATTATTTATTATATTTTGTGTGAAATTTTAGAAAAATTATAGTAATGAGATGAGATGAGATGGAATGAAATCAAACTTTTCTTGTATCCAAATAGGACCTAGTCTTTTATTGGCATAACTCCTACATTATCTCAAGCATTTATATGCCTTGACAAGGGGAGGATTTCCACTATGGACGGTTCCTTTTAATTACACGACTAATTATAAAATTAGATTGTTAAGATTTGTCTTCTTTTATTTTATTTATTTTTTATCTTTTTAAGAGAAATGTCATCATTCATTTATTCATCAAGAGAAACTTACATTTATGATCAGATACATGCGAGAATATTCTCATATCAACCATTTGGAAATCCACCAGTACAATACTAGACTGGTCTGGATATCACTACTGCTGATATTCTCTACAGACAAACATCTATATACCTAAACAAAACCTTAACCTCACCCTTCATAGAAATAAAGGACCCAATCTCTACAAACAAATCGCCTAAGAGAAAAACTCTTTTTTTTTTTTTTTTTTACTTTACAATAAGGAAAACAAGAACGAAAAATGATGTATTGCAATTTGGACCAACTCCAGTAGACTTTGTTGGTGTGTGAATGCAACAAACTTGTCTCTTTTTAGCCACAAAAGTTAGATTTGAAATATCTGGTGGTGGCGATTCCAGCTATCCGACGCGTGTGGCGAGAAGAGCTGCCAAAATGGGTGGCGGGTGAGGACTACACACGGTGATTTCTACAAAATCGCCACTATCCTTCGAATGATTTGTGGCTTGAGAGTATTCTTGTACTATGCGTGTCTCTCGAGAGTTGTTGGAAAACTGTATATCTAAATTTTTCGACCTTGAAGAAAGAAAGATAAACTAAAAAATGAGGGAATGAGAGAACGGAGACCAATTTATATACTGATATATTTACTAGTTTGGCCATTGTTTACGAAATAATATTTAAGAAAATGTTCAAAACACAAAGAAAGAGTTGTTTATCGCCATATTTGGCTTGATAATAATAATATGTAATGACTCTTATCAATAATATGTTGTTTTCCTACTAAAAAAAAAACACACAAAGAAAGAGAAGGGATAAGTAGTGAGCTGAACATGAAAGCAAGGATGGGCCAATACAAATTGAGGCTTTAAGGCTAAATTTAAATGAATTAATTATAAAACAATAAAATGTAAATTATTATATTGGATGGTTTTCAAAATTTTAATAAAATGAGATTTTATTTAAAATCTTTAAATTAAAGTTTTTGAATTTGTATTAAATACAACAATTTAAAATGATGCCTTATTGTAAATTTTGTGTCTCAATTTAATACGATCTTTGAAAAAATTATTTGAAAATATCAATTATTAATTTTATTAAATATTAAATTTAGTATCATGAGGTCTTGAATACATTGAAAAATATAAAATTTATTTAAATTTTTATTAATGAAATGGTTTCTATATTTCTTTCTAAAAAAATTAAAATAAAAAAATATCTCACTTTAAGTTTTAGGAGCTATGTATAGGATGATCCGGACGAGAGCTTAGGCAATGGCCTAAGTGGCTTGCACTTGAGCCGGGCTTATGAAAGTTGTGGATTTAGTCACGATGATGCATATGAACATAGAAAGATACAAAATGTTAGGGATAAAAAAAAAAATGTATATCTTTAATATATTATATTAGCATGAGATTATAAGTTGTTACACAAATGATTAAGGTTATGTTTGGGGGGAGAGATGAGATTTCTCATTTCTATCTCATATCATCTCATCATTACATCTTTTTCAAATCTCCATATAAAATATAATAAACGATTCAATTTTTTAAAATTTTAATTTAACTTTTTCAAATCCTAAAACAATAATAATATTAAAAAATAATATTTTAAACTTTCATCTTAATACTATTTACAAAATTTTCAAAAATTCTCATCTTATCTCAACATCCAAACCTAACCTAAGTCGTTTTCGACACACGGTGGAGTGACGGCTCCTACAATATAAAAACGAAATAGTCTAAATGCATGCGCGTACCCCTGTTGATGGGGAATTCGCCTTCACCGCATTGTTTCTCTGTTTGAAAACTCTACTCTTACAGCTGCTACTTCGGCAGGCAATTGAACTTTTTTGTAAAAAGAAAATATATAATTTTTTAATAGTCATTTTCTTAAACATTTAATAAAAAAAATAAAAAAAATCAAATACAAAAAGAGTAATAAATGAATAATAGGAAGATGGTAACCCTATCATTTTTCTTGAAATAATACATGTTAAAAATAATAATTTAGTCACAAAAAGATTACACAAAATTAAACTTACAAATTAATTAGACTTTGATGTATTATATCAGATTATAAAATTACTTTTATTATAAAATAGATCATCAGTTTGTAAATTTATTTATTTTTTGTATTCTCTTTATGTATGTAACACTTCTAAAAAAACATAAAATAAATTTAATTTCTAATTAATTAATAGATTAAAGCCTGGTTTAGTTTGGTAGATCATCCTATCTAATCTAATCATTATAATATTTTTAAATTTTCATACAAAATATAATAAATAATTTAAAATTTTAAAATTTTAAAATAAAAATAATATTTAATTCAATTTTTAACATTGATTTAATCTCTTCTAACCAAGAAAATTCAAATCAAAGAAATTGAAAAAGCCAGGACAGCCGACGTGGCATTTTTTCGATTGATGTCCAAATAAGGCCATCCACATCATTCCATTTTTCGTTGTATTTGACTGTATCCCCCGACAGCACCTTCCGATGCCAATTTGCTCCCTTTTACAAATTCAAATTAAAGAACCCTATGAAGGTTACGAAACGATGGAATTGTTCTCGAAAACACCGTTTCGCATTTGACTCTCTTTCGTTAAACACAACCTTTTTCTTTAAATATATTTTGCACGACTCCAATAGTTTAACCAAATCAAACCAAACTCTTTTGAACCATTCCACATCACCAACAAACAAATAAAACTCGATGGCAAATATGTAATATGTTGTATAGTTATGTAATTAATATGGTATTTCCATTATTTATTAAATTCATCATTCTATATTTTAAGAGCTAATGTTAATATTAATGCCAGATTTTGCACCCAACAGTTTAGAAAAAATTATTCATTATTCATTTTCTTATCATTCCATAATTTAATTAGATAATAGGTTAACAAGTGAAATATAATAAATAATCTCTAATCATCAGATGTCATATTATGGAATGATGAGAATTGAGATGATAAATAAATAATTTATATAGGAAAATAATATAAAGAAGGGAAAAAAAAAACCTAGAAATTTACGTCTAGGGGTAAAAGTTGGTCGGTCCTGTCTGGATTGGAGAAGCTGACCGAACCGGTTGGTTTGGTCTGGACCGGATCAACCCAGGACCAAAACCGATCGGTCTCAATCCTTGAAATAGAGGATCGGGACTTTTCGGTACGGTCCCGATCTAGGAATTCCCACCCTAGATTGGGGAAACCCTTGGACGGGAATTGGACAGACCAAATTAAAAAAAAAAAAAAACATATTTTATATATTATTTATATAATAATTGTATAATTAATTACGTAATTTTCATATAACCTATCACTATTAAAAATATAAAATTTTAAATATGTTATTAACAAATTAATATTCTATCAATTAACCAATGTATAATATCAATTAACTAATTATATAATAATTATATAAGTTAAGAATATAAGTTTTATATAATTTATTATCATTGATCATATAAAATAATTTCTTATTGAGTTAGTTATATAATTCACATTAATAATTCACTTAATTTCTATTTAATATTTTAAATAAAAAAAAATTCTTAATTTATTTAAAAAAAGAAGAAAAAAATAAAAAATAAAATAGATTGGACCGAACAAACCGACCGGACCGATAGCTACCGGTTCGATATGGTTCCTAGGGATGTTCGGTCCGGTCTGAAAAAAATGATGAAAATTTCAAACTTATCACCCTCCGGACCGGATCGGACTCGACTGGATTGATTTACATTCCTATCTACGTCTACATCCGTCTTTCTTTAATAATAAATAAATGAGATAAGAGAGTAAAATAAAAATATAACATACAATTAACTAAATAAATAAATAAGTATGAAAATATTAAAAAGAAACTAAGGGAGGGGGGAAAAACGGGAAGATAGGGAGGCACATGTTCAAAACACCAGCTCTTAATAAGCTGTGTTTACATACCCTTAACGCGTCTCCGCTTTCTCTCTCCTTTCCTTATAAAGCATTTCAAAAATCTGCTCTCTCGCTGCCTNCGTAGTGTTTTTTCGGGTAGATTTGAGTTCTCTTCATCATTTGGGCTAACTCCGTTAAAACCTCCATGATCGAGTTCGTAAATCTGTTTGGAATTTAGGAAAAAGAAAATGTAAAGGGTTAAAGTTGTGGCAGTTTTATTTTCTTTCTCTACAAAATTATCGGTTTGCCCAAAAAGATGATAGAAAATATCAGTAATATGCAAAATAATTCTTGGTATGAGTTGAATTCCTTTGGTTAAGAAATTGGATCAAGATTTTGTTAACATTGCGTGCTATTATGAAGTGGACCATATCAACTTGTGTGAGATGACCATATTTTTGTAAATTTGCCTCAGTTTGTTGACCTGTCTGATGAATTTTTAGTTGCCTCATTGAGGAGAAAAGTCTTTCCGAGGCATAGTTACGGTAATATGACATGGAGAGTGAAATAAATTCTCGAAAGTTCTCCACACTCGAGAATTTATTTGATTTGATGTTGGTTTTTTTATAAACAAAAGTATAATTACACTTGATGTCCGAAGACAACATATAGTTTTTATGATGCATTGGGTTTGTGCTTGAATTGGATGTGTTCGAATTGGATGTGTTCATGAGCATGAATGTTGGTTTCTCAGGGAATGTTACTGAAGTTTGTTGCACACAAGACCCGAGTGCTAAATCAAACATGACTGTAGATGAGTTCCAGCCTCGCCAGAGTGGTGACCTTACTATTATGTATGATGTGATCCAAACATATGAGTCGGACTACTGGGCACAGGTCACACTCTCAAACCAAAACTCTCTTGGCCGTCTCGATAACTGGAAATTGAGCTGGCAATGGACAAGCGGCGAATTCATCAATGCGATGAAAGGGGCATATCCATCTGTTGTTGATTCTTCTGAATGCCTATTCGGTGAGCAGGGTTTATATTACAAGGGTTTAGACTTCTCCACTGTATTAAATTGTGAAAGAACTCCAACCATAATTGACCTGCCTCCAACCAAGTACAACGACTCGACCCTTGGTTTGACCCCTTATTGTTGCCGAAATGGTACGATCTTGCCACGAGAGATGGACCCAAGCAAGTCAATTTCTGCATTCCAGGTTCAAGTGTATAAAATGCCACCAGATCTCAATCGATCGCGGCTTATTCCACCAGTGAATTGGAAGATCAAGGGTACACTCAACCCTGATTATCAATGTGGCCAGCCAGTGCGGGTGAGTCCTAGCCAATTTCCAGATCGAAGTGGCTTACCAGTAAATTCAACTGCAATTGCCAGTTGGCAGGTCGTCTGCAATATAACACATACCAAGGAAGAGAGCCCCAAATGCTGCGTTTCATTTTCAGCATACTATAATGAGTCTGTCATTCCATGCAAAACTTGTGCATGTGGGTGCCCCAGTAACACAGCTGGTACTTGTAGTTCGACAACTCCAGCTATGCTTCTTCCATCAAATGCACTTCTTTTGCCTTTCGAAAATCGGACTGCCTTGGCCACAGCTTGGGCTGAACTAAATCATCAATCAGTACCAAACCCGATGCCCTGTGGAGATAACTGTGGAGTCAGTATTAACTGGCATTTGTACACAGACTACAATAACGGATGGAGCGCAAGAATCACAATATTCAATTGGGATGAAACTAGCTTTGCTGATTGGTTTGCTGCGGTGCAATTGGACAAGGCAACACCTGGTTTTCAAGCGATGTACTCATTCAATGGAACAACCTTGGCCTTAAATGGAGTCAACAATACGATATTCATGCAGGGTAATCCTGGATTAAATTATCTTGTGGCAGAAACAGATGCAGCTAACCCAGAAAAGGATCCCAGGGTGCCTGGAAAACAACAGTCTGTGATCTCCTTCACTAAGAAAAAGACCCCTGGAATTAGTGTGACTAATGGAGATGGGTTTCCCACTAAAGTGTACTTCAATGGAGAGGAGTGTTCATTGCCTTCAGTATATCCAACCGGTGGTGGCAATAGAAGGGGTCCACTTATAGTTCTTTCAGTCCTAGCGCTTCTGTCCATGTTCATATAGCAATAGCCAGGGAATAAGGGAACATGGGGCATTGTTGGGTTCTGTATTTGTTGCTGATTTTTTTATTCGTTGGGTGATTAGGTTGATTAACCAGGAGATTTGGCAGTTTCTTCCTCAACAGAAGAGGTGTACACTATAATTGTTATACATACGGTACCTTTTTATCTTTTTGGTAAAGGAGATTTTGTCAAAAGATGCAAAAGGTATAACTCAAGTTCTTAAAAGGTGCAAAAGGTATAAGCTCAAGTACTTCACTATGGTGAGAAGGGAAATGAAAACAATGACGAGCAAGTCTATAAAGACAGCAGGAATTTTTATACTTTGTGTAAACATCATTGAACTCTGTTGCTCAGCTTGATTGTTCATACCATACATAATTAAATTTCATGTTTCAGACACTACCTTAATTGGATAGATCATCGTTTGATGTTTGTGTATCTTGATGAGTTTTTAGTTAGAGCCCCCCCACACCTAACGGTTGTTGTATCTGTACCAACCCCCGTGAATTTCTCCCGTCTACAAAACATATCCCCATTAAACATCCATACCTAAAAGGATAGTGCTAATCGATCGTTTTTTATTGGGTGTATTGCTAATGTAAAAAAAATTATTTTTTATTTTATTTTTAATATTTTTTTAACATTTGTAATCGTTAAAAAAAATAATAAAAATATATAAATTTACAAATTATCACCTCTTTAATTATTAATAAAATAAAATAAAATAATAAAATAAAATATTCAAACCGTAAATTTGAGAGAATCAAGTACCATTTGCCCATTTTCCTACCTAAAATTGGCAAAGAGGAAGGAGTCAAAACGCTGAGGAAAAAAAACAAAAGGAAGGAGTCAAAACATTGACTTCTCGGCTTGGCAGGTCGATTGCCATGAATGCGAAATTCATGCAAAAAGAACA
>QEOT01122174.1:0-21141 GCA_003123785.1 Pterocarya stenoptera | reverse complement strand
ATTCAGAGATGAGTTGAGATAGTTTTATATGAGTTGAATAAAATATTGTTAGAATATTATCTATTAATATTATTATTGTTTTGGAATATGAAAAATTGAATTGTTTATTAAAGTTTTGTTAGAAATTTGAAAAATTTGTAATGATGAGATGAGATGAATTTCCAATCTAAACCGGGGCTAGTTATGTTTGGAATAGAAACTCACTTTAACGTATCTCAGGCTAATTTTGATGGAACTTACTACTTTTTCAACCTTCTATAAAAAAGTTAAACCCATTTTAACATACTTCATATATTTAAATACATATCTCAACCTATTTATATTTAAATACATCTCAATAGGATCCACAAAATAATACTATTCACATATCGACTCAAATCATCTAAGATCATCTCAGCATTCAAGCACAACCTTATTATCGCTAAGACCGCCCTTTCAAAATTTCTTCCATTATCCACACAATATTTGATGTTGTATGTGGACAGTATGAGTTTGATTAAAAATTATGAAATCCATGTATTGTGTATTTATATTATTCTCCAAACCGTAGGATTCCTTGGCTAGCTTCATGTCCGACCGCCCTTTAATAAGCAAACCTAAAACTAGATGCCCGTGGCCCGTGTGATCACTTTAACACATGGTACGTACCTTCCAACCAGTTATTCTTGAGGCTAGCTACTAGGATGATTCTTTTGAGTGTTAAAGAAGAACTTGGGCAGCAATATTGTCTAGAAATCTCAAAGGAATTATATGATCTTTAAAATGTACTGAACTATGCATGCATATCTACCGTCACATTCATATCTGCGCGCAGGCAGTTGAAAGGTAGGCTTTGATGCTTTATGCTTCCAGCATAATTTTAGTACTGCACATGATGTGCAAGTAGAACCTGGGATGCATGCAGGAGGTTTAATTCACGTAAAGCTAGCTAGCTTGCAGGTCATGAAATTTAAGGTGGTATATATATCTAATAGATGTGCCATCCTCGAGGACAAGGATCGATCCCATGCATGCATGAGAGCGTGCAACATAATTAATTCACATGAAGTTTGCAGCACAAACCAATTAAGTTGGTGTTTACTTGAGAGTTGAGACAAAATACACGCGGCAGTAGTACTATATGTCTCTCTAGCTTTACCTACCATGGAAGAAAGAAAATAAGTTAAGAATCAGCATCTGAATTAATGCGAGACAAGACTACTCATAACTAGCTTTATACATTATGGTTTTCCTAATAATCCAAGTGCTGTCGTTTAGTGCAAATATCCAAATTCTTTGGTGGGCATTATTTGGTGATCAAGGTCAGTTTGGTTAGAGAATCTACATGCAAGGGGAGTGCTTCCTTAGGAGACTTTGTCTGTGTTCACTGTTAGCCGTTTTCTTTTGTAATTGGAATCTCCTTTTAATCTTATATATGCGCCTGTCCTACGACCGATCCTCTTTTTTTTTTTTTTCTTTTTTGTGTTCGTATAGCTTTGGTGTTTGGGAATGCATCACTTTAATCTCAGCATGCCCCTGTATTACGTACATAATTAGGCCTTTTTCAAAGGAGATTCTTAGCTGTCTTTGGCCAATTGTCATAGGATACTTACAATGGAAAATCAGTAAATGTTCTTTAGTGGAATTTAGCCAAGATAATATATATGTCTTCCATTTATATATCAAAAACTTTATCTGGTTGTCGCCTTGGGTAGGTGGAAAGTTGCAAAGTGGCCCTTTAATTTCTTTTTTTTTTTCTTTCCATTAATCTGGTACGCTGAACATTTAGATATTGTCGCTCATGTTCTTTCTAGCTAGCTGTTATTTTGTAGATAATCACAATGCCCATAAGGCATAACCTTGGCTGTTTAATTTCCTAAATCTTAGCATCAAGGCCGATTGTGTCGATCTCCTAGCTAAAAAGGCCAATATTGCATACAGATCATGCGTCCCCATGCATGACAATGACCTCAGTTGCAAGATGGAGCACACAGATGTGATCGAAAATAAAAATATTTGCTTTAGCCTGCATGATACTTCGAGGATCGAGCCAAAACGAAAGACAAATTAAAACTCTGGCCTATGCCAACTAAATTCTTTGTGCCAAATCGTCGTATTGTTTTCTGCATCAAGAACGTCTAGTAGTACAAATATAACAAGGCTCCGGCCAAATTAACCACCAAACTCTCTCGATCGGTTGGGATTTACAGTATTAAAGTGATGAACACGATTTCTCTACGGACGTGCCAAGAAACTAGCTGATCATAAAGACAGAAGATAAGCCACTAGTAATTACCCTAAGAATTATGAGGCCCGGGAAAGAAACAATGATTAATATATAGTAGTTGAAAAAATATTAATTGTTTTGTTGCAAGTTGCAGAAATTCGATGATATGATATTTCACAAGGTTTGGAAAGTTTGAAATCCAACAAGGAAAGCGCCACAATATAACGATACTTTCGCTGTTTACTATGACTTTGTTATAGTTTTGAAGTTAGAATCTGATCTTTAATAATTCATGCTTTTCTGCAGCCTTTTTTGGGTTCGTGTTCTTACAGCTTTGGAGTTCCCGCTTTATAAAGTAAGCCAGTAAGCTTGGAAAACGCATGCCATTGTTGTTTAGAAAGGGTTCAATTCATATTCTTTTGCTTAAATTTTTTTTTGTTCTTTCGGTAAAGAGGATCCCGAGCCTAATTTGGCAAGTAGTAATCCTATATATAGTTGTGGAGTATATAAGTATTATGCAGTTGTTTTGAAAAATAGTAAGATTTACTATAAAAAAAATTAATTTTCTTTTCATGTGGGTCCTGTATTTATTCATTTTTTTTAAAGTGATTACGCTGTACTTATACATTCACGATTGCAACTATTATTTCTCTTTGACAAATACTAGAACAAATTCCATATTTTATCTTAATAAATAAGTTTGCTCGATTTACAAATATTTCATGTGGTGATCCATGGGAAATAACATGCGTAAAATAGAAATACATTCTTGCATTTCAATTCAAATAGAGAAAAGCGCGGGATATATAAATTCTGGATCTCCCTAGCTATATATGACTTATTCTCCGGGAAAATGGCAAACTTTTCCTGCATATAAGACAATAATCATCACGAATTCTCTATCAACTCAAGCACGAATAATTAGGTCAAGCTAGCCGCCTTGCCCGGGTGCATGGTTTGTCATGTTGAAAGCAAATTTACGTTAAAATCAAGTTCGAGGAGTTGACCCTTTGGATACTGAAATATGAACAAACAATGAAGCCAAGGGCACCAACATATGTTTTGAGGAGAAAAACAATTGATGTCACAGTCGGAGGAGACCTGCTTGCATCTTCTTCTTCTTCTTCTTCTCTATATATATGCATGGTTTAAATAGTAAAAAAAAAACAACTTAAACAACTCGACACAGCACCAAAATGCCGGCCAAATAACTGAACTTTCTTTTTTCTCAGCTTTCAAACAAGCTTGATTCGTTTGACCCAAAGATTACAACAAAATGAAATGCAAGCTGCTGCTTTCTTAATTATTAGAATCTTTGCTGCGATTTGCTAGTCCTTTGTTTGTGGAATCCGTCCGATGCCTTTGCTTGGCCATTTCTACTTGTCTTTCATCAACTCATGTTGAGATGTCGGGGTCGGGTGACGCAAACTCATGAAGATCAGGTAATTAAGATAAGGTATCTGATAAGTTGATCAACCGAATGTTCCTAAGGGTATTAGTTACCTAATCAGAATTTAAGAAAGAAGATTCCCAGAGACAAATTTCACGAAATTATTCTTGTATATATATATACGATGCCACAAAATTTGGCACAACCTAGTACTAATTGCCACTTGGCAGATGTTGTTCATATTCTTGATCATCCTCCAATTTGCCAAAAATAATCACCAATTAAGCTACGTACCCTGATCTCTCGTCATGCATATAATTAAAAAGCATATTATAGACGTGATTTATTCTGTGGATTGACAGTGCGCGCATGTTAGAGTACGATATTAAAAGGAACCTTTCGAGTTGACTTCAGCTACGAGATGGATAGATATTAGCTAGGTTAGAGCTTAATTTTTAGTTTTGATAATATATGTGACACGTCCCTACATTTTGTTTAAGAGTTATTCTATTCTCAAGTTGGTGTATAGAGCACATAATTTATATTATTTAAATAATAAAATTTAATTAATTATAAAATTTAAAATTTATCTTTTAAATTAAATTATTTCAGATAAGTACTTTATTAATTTCGATATATACACGTAGTTTGATAATAGAATTTACATTTGTTTAATTCAATTAGCATTTCAAAAGTTTCAAAACCCATGAATCGCAAGTACTGGGTGGAACCGTAGAGACATAAAAGTTTGCCAGGTGCGAATAGATATGCATGGGCTCAAATGCAAGCTGAACTGTGGGCCTAAATAGAAGGCTTTTTCTAAGGTCCTAGTCCTCAAAATCAATAATCAAGTGGGCTCTAGATATTCCGACCCATTCGTTCTGCTTCGTGCATGGACTGGAAAACCTTTGATTTTTTATCTAAGTGATTTTTGCAGAAGGTAGCCCAGCCCGACCATGCAGTTAGGCTCTGCACGTTTGACAATCAATGATGATAGTGGGAATAGTTTTAACTTTAAGCCCATCCCACAATTTAGTTCTATTAAAATATAATTAACCCAATATTCTATCTTCCTTTTTAAGCAAATAAATAAATAAATATGTAAATAGTCCATAGGATTGCAGTCTGTGTCTTTTTTATATGGACCTGCAACACCTATAATGTAGATTAAAATTTTAATTTCCAGTGTATGAAAATCTTTTAAATATATTATCTTTCGCTTTCCATGGGGCAGGTCTGAAAGACAAAATTATTTAATAAATAAATAAAAAACAATTATGCATATATGCAGGCTGGTATACATTTAAAATAAATTAAATAAAAAATAAAGTCGTGGAAGCTAATGTGCATCGAGTTCGTCACCATATTTGTTAATTGTCCAAATAATTAAATAATTAAGTTGTATTTATCTAAGAATTTAATATTTATTAAATTTCCTTTGTTGTTTTTTTTTTTGGCAGGTTACCTAAAACCATTGTTTAGAAAAGATACATCTAATGTCATGAATAATATCATACTTGTTTTCAAATTGTATTTACTTAGTCAATGGCTGTGGTCCCATATTATAATTAATATTCTTGTCTATTTGAAGGTATATTACTTCCCATTTTCTAAACCACTTTCATTAAACCTACTTAGAAAAAATAAATTATATTAAAAAAAGAGTTTAAATTTGGGCAATAAAAATGTTCTAAGTTTTCCAATAGTGACAAGAATTTCCTTCATTTTTGGGCATGACATCTGCACTGCTGAACATGCTTTATTCAGAATTCTCCAGTGGAAAAGCGGCTCAGCTGCAGTATTGTTAAAAAAAAAAAAAAAGAAGCCATTTTTCCTGCGGAAGATAAGAACAGCAAGAGTAGGCTAGAAAAGGGCACTGAAGAGCTCCAACATGCGCTGCACTAACATCATCCTATGCTAATCTAACACATACATATTTCAAATAAAAAAAACTCTTTTTATTTCATCACTCATATTTATGAAAAAAATCCACATTTAATACAAAATATTCTCACACTTTATAAAAAAATTATAAATATAAAATATAAGAGTGAATAGGAACTTATCCATACCATTCATCTCCAAATAAACACCTCGTCTTTCTCCTTTTTATTTTATTTTATTTTATTTATTTATTAAAAAAAAAGGGGACCATTTCCAGATATAGGTCTCCCCTAAAAACTTTCCCAGAGCCCATCATAACAAGTGCAAAACGTACTCAAGTCTTTGCGTTATCGACTGAAATGCATTTAATTTGAAAAACAGAGTGCACTTAAAAGCATGCAAAAAGATTACTGTACTGCAGACACTTTGTGATAAGATCATAAGACTAATTAATTACCCAAAGCTATGGCCCTACTACTGTGCGTTGAGCACTACAATCAACGTATACATGTCTGTAGAAGTAATATTACTTCTTTTTTTTTTTTGAAATATACATAAGTTATTATTTATTTTTATATTCTATATTTATAATAAATAGTGACTAAAATTTTTTCTTTTTATGATTATTTTTCTTTTGAAAAATAGTGATTTATGAGTAAGTCAACATTTTGTTTGGACAATAAAGGCTGAACCAAAATAATAAATACGTTATGGTTACGCAAAATAATGCAACTGTTATTTATTTATTTAAAAAAAATTATTATTTTGCTTTTCTTTATGTCTAAATAACTTGTGTTACACTTTTGTTTCCTGCCTTCACTTATCATTCCATGGTTAAAGTTTTTTAGCCAGAAAAAAAAAAGAGGAAAAATAAAGAATATACTGTTTATAAGTGGAAAAAAGGCAAGAATAATGAATAAAAATAGGATATGAATTTTCAATTAGATAGTTATAATGTGTCACCTCAAAAAAAAAAAAAAAAGGGATGCTTGCCTGCTTCTTTGACAACCCCTCTTGTTTCCTACTCTAAACAATTCCTTAATTTCTTGACAACCAAATATTACTTTCCATTCACCTAAAAGATATATTATTTAATTAGTGTAGACATATAATATAATATAGTAAAGAAAGAAAATGATAATGGTGATAATAATTACTTATTATTTCGTTTTGTCAACTTTTACAAAAGGAAAGAATAAAATAAAAAGAAAAAAAAAATAATCCTACCCACTTTCAAATTTATTTTATTTTATTTTATATCTTCACCAGATTCCAAGCAAAATTCAAATATCGATGCTTTTTGTCATAAAATATTAAACCATCACAAAATAATATTCATTAATGACCCATTATTCAACATTTTCTTTTCCCATTTATTTTTTTAATCTCAATTCAGACGGTCTTAGGAAAGTTAGGCACCCAATTAGCTAAAACAACGAAAACAAGGTTTGTTATTATCTCAGCATTTTCCATTCGAATCGCAAAATCAAAACTCACATAGCTCAAAAATCAGCCTTTTTTTCCTCTCAATCTCACTCAATTTCCGAAAATAAAAATATATAATTTTTTTTTTTTTTAATAAAAAGATCATCACCGTTTGAGCTCTGTTTCAGCTTAGCTCTGCAATAGTCTAAGTTTGCAGATTAAATCTCACTTCTGCTTTTGAAAAAATCGTTTCTTCAAGTTCTTCTGCTAGTTTAACACTCCAAAGAAGCTTCACTGGTTCTGAAATTTCAAGCTCTTGTTTTTTTGTTTTTTTTTTCTAATCTTTAAAAAAATCTTGAACTTATTTTTGGGTGATTTAGATTAAGAGGAAAAAAATGGGCTTTTGATGAGAAGCTTATAGAAAAATCTGTGCATAAGTATGGAAGCAAGTGGTGGGGTTACAGTGGTTGGATCAGATGCTCCGTCGGACTACCATATAGCTCCGAGGTCCGAAAATCAGGCTCAGAAAGATGGATCCGCTCCACCGCCGACTGCGGCGGCGCCAGTAGGTGCTCCGCCGCCGTCAACGGCGGCCACTGTGGATGCTCCAGCTATGCCGGCAAAGAAGAAGAGGGGTCGGCCGAGGAAGTATGGGCCTGACGGTAGCGTCACGATGGCACTGTCTCCGAAGCCAATATCTTCCTCCGTGCCGCCACCTGTGATCGACTTCTCAGCTGGGAAGCGCGGAAAAGTGAAGCCCGCAAGCTCGGTGAGCAAGACCAAGTTTGAGGTGGAGAATATAGGTAACGAGAAAATGTGTTCGCTACATATGTTTTATGGTTAAAGATGGTGTTGTTTTTGTGTTTCTGACTTTCTGCTTATAGTTTGTGCTGTTTTGCATGCGGGTTTGGGGTCGGGTTTTGGTTTGGTTTTTTTAGTGAATGGATTGTCGTTCTGATCTTATGGGGATTTGAGTTTAAGATGGTGCTTTGGGGTTTAGGGATGCCTGTGGGTAGGTGTGGGACCTCTGATTGGATGCGCTAAGTGAGGTCTTGATGTATGTGGTAAATTCTGAAAAGATGGTGAGTTTTATGGGTTGGTGCGAGAATGGTGGAATCTTCTTAGTATGGCTCTCATTTGACACTTTCAGCTTTTAGGACGAAACTTATGCAAGGTGCCAATTCGGGGTACCTGCTAAAAGTTTGCAATCGATTGTGAACAGACTTTGGACTTGAAACCTGTATTCAGATTGCCGACTGATCATTACTGCCAAAGGGGGCCAAAGGGAAGTTGTTGTTTCCATGTTCTCTAGACATTTAGCTCCGAGTTGGTGTTTTGTTGTTAAGACTCTTGGAACACAGTGAAAAGTAATTGAAGGTCTGCAATAGTTTTAACTCGTAGTATATATTTTGATTCTGTTTACCATGTAGGGAATCTGAATATAAATCAAGACCTTTTGTTTTTCCTTCTCTCATCCTCCTCTCATTTGTGTAGTCAAGACCTACATTGCTGATAAAAAAATTTTTTAAAAAAAGGTCAGGCGTCCTTGCACTCCTTCAAGATACCTTTTAGTATATTTCTGTGGTAACTGGCAATACCTTTCCCATTTTTTAAAAAAAAAAATTAATTAATTAATTTATTTATTTATTTACAGACATCATTGCTTGTAAAGCTGTAGTTCTTATTCAGATATTTTAAAGCTGATGGCTTCATCCGTGCTGTTTGGAAATTTAGATTCCAAGCCATCCATCATTAAAGGAGAACTTAACACACAGGATTTTAAGTACTTACCAAATTTATAATCAGTAGTAGGAAAGGTCTATGCCTTGTTCTATGCAACATCAGCCAGTATGAATTAGTTATGCAGGGTGTAATCTGAACTTGGGAATGATGACATAGCATCAATGATTGCAGATTGGCCCAGCATTGGTTTTGTTAATGTGGTATTTAAGATTGCAATTTAGTTACTTGGCTATGCCTATTATTATGAATAAAACTTCTTAATTACCTATCAAAAAAGTCTCAGAAGCCTAGACCTTTTTTTTCTTGCTTAGATGCATTGATGCACTGGATTCATCCATAAATACTGTGGAATTGGATTGAGCCTCTATCCGGAAACCTAGCATTTAATACCTTCAAATTTAGAGAAAACCTGAATTTAAAAAATGGGCGTGTTGCCGGTACCAATATAAAATCTCCCCCCTGTGAGATGCAATATTCAAATAATGGCTACTTTTGTTTATTTTAAATTATTTGTATTGTATTAGCGGTACTTATATCATGAGTACACATTGACAAAGTCAATATATCGTTTATAGATGGTCGCAGTGAAGTCATGATTATTTGTTGTAAAGTCTTTACATCGTTCATTAAATTATGTTAGATGACAGCTTAACAGGAGAACCTGTGAGATTTTTACTTTTCTCCAAATTTTCTGCTTTTAGGAAAACAATTATGTAGCATTTGACATTGTTTCTTTGCTGGAAAGTAAACATGTTGCATGTTCTGTTTGCCTAGTAAATTTAAAATTTACTTCAGAGGGAGGCTCCTTATTGTGTTTACTGATATTTTAAGAATCTTCTGTAGGTGAATGGGTTGCATGCTCTGTTGGTGCCAATTTTACGCCCCATATCATCACTGTTGATACCGGCGAGGTAATTGTTGAAAATAAAGGTGTCCTTTGAATGTATGGCATATATCATATATTGCAAGAAATTCCATTATGTGAAGTATGTTTGGACAAAATGAAGACATTATATGGATTTCATTGTCAGAGAAGGATGACGCTCTTTGAATCCAAGATATTTGGTCCTAAATGCTGATTTACCGTGGATTGTACTTAGTTATTGTCCAGATATAGGAGAGAAAAAGATCTAAGATATTTGGGCCTTATGCTGATTTACCATGGATTGTACTTAATTGTAAACATGGAAAAGTGGGTTTTGTTTGGCCTGTGGATGAAAGAATTGGACTAAAACCCTTGCTTTGATGGTGCACTTTTACTACATTACATTTGGGGATCTTTTTTTTTTTTTTCGCAGGAGGGTTATACGTTTTACCAGAAAATGAACTACTGGTGTAAGTTGGGTTTCTGTTTCATTTTATTAGAGTATTTGTGCTTTATTCTCCTGAGAAGATAAAAGGTTTTATAGAGGAAAATCTGATCAGTTAAAATGACAGGGTTGATTTCTTTGTATTGTCAGTATCCATACCTATTCCATTATCTATTACCTATTAATTTATTGAAGAAGGATATCATCCCCTGGAAAACTTCATAATTCTAAAAAGGTTTCAAACGGAGTAGTCATTTAATCCAATATTTACATGTTATACCAACTTTAGTGAGGTAAGGTCCTATGTACAAAAATGGTGTTTTTTTGGCTCCAACTCCCTGTTGATTTACCTGCATGATACTGTCTGGGAGTTGCCATAGAAAATGCTGGAAAATTAAATTTTGTAGTACTACTTCAGGATGATTTCTATCTGTACATTTCTTACTTTAATGGCTTATTCAAGCAAATGAATTGTCTTTTATCATAAAAGTGAGTGTTCCTTTTGTTTATTTCAGGATGTTACAATGAAGGTTATATCCTTTTCTCAGCAAGGGCCTCGAACTATATGCATCCTCTCTGCAAATGGTGTGATATCAAGTGTTACTCTTCGCCAGCCCGATTCTTCTGGGGGTACATTGACTTACGAGGTGATGCGCATTATCCACCTCAAATTAAATGAGTATTAATGACCTAGCTCAGTTGTGATGATTGTCGTGGGATATTTGCATTGCCTTTGATAACTGTATGCTCGACTTTGTTCTGCTGTTAAAGATGCTGTCCCCCCCCCCCCAACAAAAAAAAAAAAAACAACTTTTTCCCTCCACCATGCATTTTGTTATGCCAGTTTTTGAAATGGCTGGTGGACACTTTTTCTAACTCAGGCACATATGGTATTTTTCATTCTATAAATTTAGTTATTCTCACGCATCGTGCAGATCAGCGACTAATTGTGAATAAAAGTGATGACCAATATCCACCAATGTACCCAATCAAACCATACCTTCATTTATATATATCATTTCCAGATCCTATCATTTTTATTATTATTTCATTAATATAGTCTGGTGCTAAAAGCTAGTGCATTCCCAATTTCTTTTTGCTGCTGTTCTTGCAGGGTCGTTTTGAGATATTGTCGTTATCTGGATCATTCATGCCAAACGATAGCGGAGGAACAAGGAGCAGATCTGGTGGGATGAGTGTTTCATTGGCAAGTCCAGATGGGCGTGTAGTAGGCGGTGGAGTTGCCGGTCTATTAGTTGCTGCGAGTCCGGTGCAGGTATGCCTCTTATTTTTACGCATTTATGGTCTTCACTTTTGAAATCGGTGCAAAATAGAAATGATAAACTAGTCTCAATCCAAACTTTTTAACATCTCCTTGTAAGAAATGATGATTGGTACAGAGAGTTCCATAGCTCGAGGGTGGAGTTCTGATATTTTTACCTTGTTGGTATGAATCAGGTTGTAGTAGGCAGTTTTCTGACAGGGAACCAGCATGAGCAAAAGCACAAAAAACAGAAGCATGATTACGTATCAATTGCCACACCAACTGCAGCTGTTCCAATATCTAGTGCAGATCCCTGGACTTCTTTGCCATCAGATTCCAGGGATAAGCCTACTGACATTAACGTATATCTGCCTGGAGTGTAACATAATTGGCCTCACATTGTTGTGCAGTATGAGGTTAGTTGCTGACCCACATTGGCAATCAAGCTCAATTTAGTTAAATCTCACTTCCCTGTGTTTATTTGGTTTGCGAACCTAATCCACTATACATTAGTACCAGCATGTTGTTTTCCAGCAGGGATTTCTCCTTTCCATTTTAGGTAGCATTTATATTAGTTAGCTGAGTGAGTGTAGCAAATGTTGCCGCTGTTTTGTCAGGAAGAATAGTTTGATCGATCATGTAATGTGTACACCTGAACTTTCCTTATTTCTTGGAGTGATTATGGTTTGTAATTTGAAAGTTTCTTTAGACATTCTGAATTATGCTCACGTCTGCAATGGTCTGTTTTTGCTAATTAATCTGCATTATTTTTATTTTTCTTCTCAATATTCGAATCATTTAATGACATTTTTGTTCAAAATTTGTTCAAAATTTTTAAGCTCTTCAGCTAAACTTGTTTAACCGTGAAGGAAGCATATATTAACAGGTCAACAACATAGACGCGTCATTCAGATGGCAAAAATAAAATAAATAAAAGGATAATTAGGGAAAACCATTATGAATTTAATTGTCCACAAATCTTGGATGTTATCGTGTCATTATCTACAATTTTAAGGAAAATAATAACTTATAATTAATACACAATTAAAATAAATTATAGGTATATCATTATTCGAAAAGCTCCTAAAATTCAAAAGGAACTCTTAAGGGCAGGGCACGTTGATATGTAATATTCATGAGGTCAATAATACTCCATTGAGAATCTATGCACCAAATTCATTGTCTTGACCATCGCCGACAAATGGTTAATACCCACGATAAACAAAAGGGAAATGAATACAAATTGCACAGGGTTTGTGCGCAAATAATGAATACAAATTAATGGTATACTGGTTATTGCTTGCACACTCTATTCATCTTTCTATGGAAACCACATTTTTTAGTGAAGACATCACAAAAGAACACAACCTCCATTACCCATTTTGTTTTCAGGGCATGAGATTTGTCGAGATACTAATACCTCTAATTCTGTGTTTGGCTGCCATTCTGGTCCTGAACTTGTGGTCATCAAACCATCAACAACACAAGTTTCATGGATTCTCGTTTAGTCCTCATCTTTTGTTTTTAGCTTTTTAACACAATAATAATTACTATCCATGTTGGAAATTACAGATCATCTTCAGAAGAAGTTGATGGGTTTTGGTCAATTTTCCTCCCTTGTATGACGAGGAAGATCCGCAATACCATATACTAGGGGGATTACAAAGAGGATCATAATGAGGAAGATGAAGAATATTGGGGTTCAGATGGTTACGATGAAGATGATGCTAGTAATAGTAGTGATAATTATATCTTTTGGAAAGATAAAGAACAAGATAATGTATGGAAGAATCGAAAGCTTTATATTGCTATTGTCAATGAAGAACGGAGGAAAGATAGATTCAGGAAGATTTATTGCAACCAGCTCAGATTTGGCCAAACGGCTATAAAGCATGATAGCCCATTTAGATTTGTATGTAATATGTTTCAATCTAGCAATAGATGTGAAGTAACTCTAGTCCTTAGTTAGTTATAAATTGTTTGTGCATGTGTTATTATCTGGCAATTTTGTTCAAAACTAAATCTAATGCAAGTTATTTCAAACGCAATGATATAGAATGTAACTAATAACCTTATTAAGTTATTACGAACACTGAACATTATAATATCCCTCTCTTTATTTAAGGTTTAATTGAAAAAAGAAAAAAGAAAAAAATCTGTCCAAGTTGCATAGGTCATCGTATGATATAATTAGGAATGATGCTGAAAAGTGAAAACAATGAAAGGCACCATTTTTTTCCTCTCTATCCTAATTTATAACTACAAAGCGAATCCTACATGTTGATAAATTAACTTGGGAAACATCCCAAAATGTCAAACAGAACTTCTCTCAAGAACAAGTACACTGACCCCGCAGCCTTTGCATGTGTTTCCACCTTAATATGAGACCGTCAAACTTTCAGCAATCATCTCAAGCAAAGGGTAGGCTAACCAAGCCCTGTTCCTGCATCCTTGGGAGGTGCATCTGCCTTAATACGAGGTGGCCTGACAATCCGGTCAATTAACCCATATTCAAGAGCCTCCTGAGCATTAAACCGTTTCATCCTGCTCAGATCTTTGTTAATCTGCACATAATCATTAAGACAGTTTTTCAAGCTGATGACACTCCATATTTTCAGAAATAAAAAGGGTTTAGTTCAAGAAATGATGGAAACATTGCTTTCCAAAATTTAAAAGAAATTATTTTGTGTCCTGTAGGGGGTGACTGAGAGAGGTGACAAATTCACGTCCTTTGTGGAGGTGTAACTTGCAGTCTTTAAAAGCAATATAATACCTTACTTACCATATGTAATTGTGTGTGCACTTGGAGAAGCTTAAGCTTCTTCACAGCCACTAATTACAATACCAAGTACGCATCTTTTATTAAGTATAAAAATAAGCAGACAAAAAGACAACGTAGGTTTTAGTGATGAGCAAACTAACCTTCTCAACGGGCTGGCCTGTTTTCTCAGCCAACTCATTAAAAAGGTAATCTCGGATTCTAAGTAGCTCATTTGCTTCATTACGAATGTCGTCAGCCTGAGATAATTTTTGTTACATATCATTCCGTTTCGTTGTAATTTTCATGCATATAGATTTATATGAGAATATGGCATGCAGTCACACCTGACCACGAGCAGCTCCAGCAGGAGATTGTAGCGCAATTCTTGCAAGAGGCATTGCAAAGCGGCTACCCTTCAATGCAAAAAAATTATGAAAAATATAAATTATCTCAAGAGTTCAAGCATTATGGATATGAAACAAGAATGAAATCTATTCAAAGAGCATATTAGACTCAACTCAACTATGCCTTAATCCTAAGATTGGGATCAAATCTATAAATGCTCATCAACTTATCAAAATCAGCTGTGTATTCCTGTTTGTTATTCTATCCACCAGTTGAAAAGTGTACACTCTGTTCACTCCCTATTTACATATCCTTCATCACTATTTCTATCCACGTGTTTTAGGCCACACATAACATATTTATGCAAAATAAAATATATTCCATGAACGCAATAGGCTACTAGGGTTCTAACAACAGGACAAATGTGGAAGGACAAGACTTCAATTGAGAAATATCCCAATTAGCATAATCACACAACTATAGCAAAGCTGTTCTTTTGGATGCTTAACTGATGTTTCTAATAAGAGAATTCCTTAGGACCGATCCGGCTGATTTTGATCAAATAACAGGATGCCACTTACACAGTTACATGTATGAGTTACACCATATTTATCCTAAAGCAGCAAACATCAGAAAACCAGTAATACCCCTCGCACCCCCTTCATCGAAGCTCAACCCCGAATCGCAATCCCGAATCGCGTCGGCGTTCTCATCACATACCAACTCCCCACGAATCGCACCCCCTAGGTCGAAACTCAACCCGAAGGAAATCAATCGCACCCCCTTCTTCGAAGCTCAACCCGAAGGAAATCTCCACGAATCGGCGTTGGCCCCCTTTAGATTCCCTCTTCGTCGAAGCTCAGCCCCCTTCGCAAAATTGGTATAACCATTTCTGGTATGATTTGATTTGTCTTGGATATGATTTCTGTTTCGAGTCGTCTAAACCGGTGGTGGGTAGACAACTCGATGATCAATTTTGAGATAAATTCTATATCAATTTTGCTTGGATATGAGAACAGAGATGTTTTGCAAGTGCAAGGGGTGGTGCAAAAGAGTCGTCGTTACACGTTCAGTCGTGCTAGTGCAAGAGAGGGGCGGTGCAAACGAGTCTTTGTTGTTACACATCAGCGTCGGACTGAGATTCTTGCGTCGGCGTCGGCGTCGGCGTCGAACTGAGGGCGGTGCACAGAGATCAGCGATGCAGCGAGGAAGAGAAGGCAAAGGGCGGTGCAAATGAGAAAGGGGCAGCAACACATACGACCACGGCCTTGATTCTCTGTGGTCCAGCATATTTCTTTTTTAGTGTTTTTTCTTACGTGTCTTAAGTTGAATGGCAGGCTGTTTTTGTGGGATTAATAGCCAGACCGTTGGGAAGCGGTTCTCTTCTAATAAACCAGACAAAAGGGAAAAGGACAGTCCACTATCATTCATCCTTTACTGCATAGGTGAAAATACCTACATTGCAAGTCCAACCACCCTGCACTAGTGGCACACATTGCATTTATCTGTTGTTTTTAGCCTCATTGCCTCCCAGATAGGAGATATAACAACAGAGTTTATCACTTCAAAATCTAATGGAGAAATTTATCACCTTTTCTCCAGCAGCAAGAAGAAAGGCTGCTAGATTGTATGCATATCCCACGCAATGGGTGGCGACAGGACTGTTCAAGCTCTGCATGGTGTCATAAATAGCCATGCTTGGAGTAAGCTGCAAAAGAGGAAGTTTTAAGTAAGGGAAAAAGATTTCACAAGCAACAAGAATATGGTGATGGAAGCATGACTTGATTGCAGAAGACAGGTTTAGAAGGAACTCACATCTCCACCAGGCCCATTGATGTACATATAGAGCTTTTTGGAATTATCAACGCTGTCCAGGTACAACATTGTCGCTAATATTTGGTTGCTAAATTCTTCATCTATATGTTGTCCAATAAAGATAACACGCTCCCGGTACTGCATCACGAATTTGGTGATTTTCTTAGAGCAATATAATTAATATAGATCAGTATAAATTATAAAAATCAAAAGGGAACTTGACATCCACATATAAGCAATTGGTACTGACAGGAGAGCACTGGGCAGTCAATCCAACTCTGATATGGCTTAACAAAAGAATTTCACAGCTAAAAGTTGGAAAGATCACCAACCCACTAACTAGAAACAAACACCACCCCTTATTTTATTTTATTTTTGATATGTAATGCAAAAATTTTCTTAAGAGCACAGAGGGTTGCAACCCAAGTATGCAAAAGGATATGCCCAACATGCTCTGCCATGGGGTGGTTCCCCGTCATAAAAAAAATAATAATAATAAAAAAAAACAAAACAAAACAAAAGGATTTGCCCAACTAGCTAGAAGAATAAAATGAGCAAAATTTCTGCAATCCCTATAAAGACTGAAAATTAGGCAGCTAGTGTAAGCACTCAACCAAGCATAGAAATTGTTGAATATGATGGTTTCTAATCATGTCATGGCCCTCTCACTCTGAATTGAGGGGCATGAGAACTCACTGAAGTAAAATCTTTCAAACGCCCCATGGGGAGTAAAACCCAGACAGAATGATCTCACCTGCCAAAACTTTTATCAGGTAATATAGGGAAAATGGTAGTGTGAAATCAAACCCAGATGTATGAGTGTACAGCTCATCCCAAGTCCACCCTTTGACCACTAGGTTGCATCCTTACGGGTCACATACAACATTGCTTTGAATAAGAAGAAAAAAAGTCCAAGTTTAAGATCAACAGATAGTTATGATGATTGAATCAAGTCCCTGGCCTAGGAGAATTGTATTTTTCTTCGTTATCTTCACTTTTTGAGGCAGGAAAATCTTAGGTGGTGATACATGAAAGTGATTGCCAACCCCATGTTGGCATCATATATACGTTATTACCCATAAATAAAACTTTCAGATTTGTAAATTTAATAGAATATGAGTTTAAGATAGAGTGAGATCTAGTGACTTACAAGGGCATTCCACAGATCAACCCACTGCCAAGTTCCCTCACCAGGAGTTCTATATGGCACTCTTGGTGTCCCTATAGGACTCATTCTAACTCGTCCTCTCATTGATATATGATTATGAGTCCTGAAAAGATATGAGTGCATCATACATTAAGTACATATTACTTTAGAAAGTAGAAAATTTCAAAAGAAAAATAAAATCATGCAAAGTATTGATACATTCTCTTTATTCAAAAAGGATAAATTAAATGAAAGTTATTTCATAAAATATAGATAGATCAGCTCGGATGTTATTCAGGTACACAATCCATAATGGAAGAAATAAAGATTATCAGAAAGAATTATCTCGTAATATTGGCATAAAAAAAATAATGACTTATCAGAGGAAGAACTTCCGACTACAGTGAGTTATACTCTAGAAGAAGAAATACTTGACACTTTCAAATCCATGTGTGTTGGGGATTTACAGCACTTAAGGAACAATGGGTTACGCATTATATAACATTGATATAAACAGTCAAGCACCCATAACGCAAGTGCACATCCAGCTGCACATCTGAGTTAAACATAAAACAAAAAAACTCAGGGGGACAATCTAAAGATGACGGGAACAAAAAAGCAATAACAAAAGATTAGGCTAATCCCACCGATGTCATATTAATAACCCAATAAAGTTTCCTTTGGATAAAAAATATTAGAAGGTAACAAAATCTAGTTCGAAATAGCCTATAATCCCTCTAACCCAATTAAAAAAACTCTTCTAATGCTAACTCGCTCAGTGAAGCAAGAAGTTGTAAAAATTGAATTACAAGATAATATATAGCTCTAGGTGCATCCAAAAGTAGAAAAATCAAAATTATGCTACCAAAGAACAACAAATACCCAATGTCGTCTTGAAATCGGATACATGTGCTTTCAAGTGATTAAGCACAAAACTTGCCAACCGTGGAATCCAGAACAGTCGGGTTAATCTTTAGGACCCACGAATGAAATTGCAAAACATAGAAGTTAACAGAGTTAGCCTATAATCCATTCAGTTACCTGGGCTGCAGGCTCTTATTAACTTTGCCATAGAATTCAGCGGTCAAGTTAGGTATTCCAGCTCCAAACGGACCTACCAACAACGATGAAAAATAAATATGGCACAAAATGGATAGGGAAGGAACATTCAGGAAAATATAACGTATGTGAGCATGCCAGAAGATTGAAGCTTCAATCCTGAATAAAGCTTTGTCGCGCAACTGTCAAAGACAAAGATCAATTAATTAAAATACCAGTCTATTTCCCGTACACTTGTAAAATACTAGCGAGCGAGAAAAGGGGAGAGAACCTGAGGTGATGATGTGAGGCTCCAGTCTGGGGGTGAATACCGGTTGTATGAAGAGAGATTGCCATGTTTCACAGAGAGAGAAGAAGCGAAGGTTTCTACTCTTCTCGGAAAGAGGATGGAGGGGTGAGATGAAATACAGAAGGATGAGATGGTGCCGGTACTTCTGTAACTTACTACTCTTTAGACTGATCTGAGCCGTTGGAGCTCGGTAGTGATTGATAGGCTTTCTTACTTTCTCTATTTTTTTTTTTAAATAATTTTTTCATTTATAAATTCTGATTTTTGTAAGTCGATGTTTATCATTCACTCTAAGATATAAAAACCTCAAACAAATTATTATTCTAAAGTTTCACATTAAGTATATTAATAAACTATTAAACATGCTTGTAAATAATTTTTTAAAACCAAACTGAAGAAAAAACAAACAATAAAGGATGATATCTTTACCCTTCATTTATTATTATTTTATTATTTAGATATTTTTTTCTTTTGCTCTTTGAAGTTAAATCAAAAATCTCAAAACATGATTTTATTACATAATTTAAAAGAAAATAAATTCAATTGACTAATGTAATCATGTAATTTAATTAAAAATAAATTTAATTTTATAAAAATTGATATTCTTTTGCTCTTCAAATCAATTGGTTATTGAATTTATAATTTACAAAAAGGTCTCGTTCTGGAATTTTTTATCTAGACCTAAATAGTAAAACAAAAACAAAAAAAAGATAAATAATAAAATAATAATAAATAATATGTAAGAATATCATTATCCATAAATAAGTATCGCTATGCGTTTAGCTTTTTTTTATTGGGTTATTCGGGACAAAATTTCAACTAATTTTGGAGTAGCAGTGTAGCACTAACTTTTATAAAGGAACTTAGCGCCAAGTGCAAGTAATTCAAGAAGCACACCTTCCATGGCTAAAATTTTGCATGTATTATAAATGAGAAATGATTTGCACATACTTTAAATAAATAAGTTCTCCGCAAGCCTCACACATCAGAAAGTGTTAAAAAAAATTATTTTTTAACGAGACTTACATTTTACAAAAGATTTGTGTGAGAAAAATGATAGTTGAACCAAGAAAGCTTACTCACAAAATCAATTGATTGTGATTTTTTTTTACTTTATAATTAAAGAAGTGACTATTATTGACTTGATAGTCTTTTTTTTTAATATTTAAAATGCATAAAAAATGATTAAAAGAAAATTAATTTAAATAATTTAAAATATATATTTGTACTTGTCGGTACAAATCATTGGTCGGAACTCTCGATTCTAGACTAACTTTTAGTGACAATGTCCATTAGAGCACTGGAGCTTCTCTATCTTCATCTTCATCTTCAAATTTAAAGAATCTGTCTTTAAAAAGGTCTGTATTAATTTCTTTATCTTTATATTTTTACATAATTATAAATAGTTATTCTTCAAATATGAAGAAGTACTGTTCATTTTTCAAATATTATTTTATTATTTTTTTCTCTCATACATATTAAAATTAACTTTGTAAAGTTTATATTAAAATAATTTTGATACATAAAATTTGTATTAAGTTGATAATACAAAATAGATGCTAATTGTAAAATATATATATATATAAAATAATTTTAGCAAACAAATAAAAAATAAAAAAATAATAATATTTTATTATTATTTAGTTCAAATTTGCATAAACCAATGTAAAAATCATTTTTCAAATACAAAACTATTATTCAAAAATAATAATTTTAAAGATGCATATAGAAAAACTATTACTAATGCTCATAAGACTTATCAATTTATATCTTATAGCTAGCTTTCCTCGTTATAAATATATCAAGTTTCATGTTTTATAGTAGACTATATTAATTTCAAGGTCCACGTCAGACTAGCTAAATGCTGCGGCAAATTTTATATTTGACTGAAAAGCCCCTAAAATAAGTTACATTAGAAAGCCAAAATAAAGAGACATTTTGACTAGCCAATGTAACAAGCTAAATGATTTTCTGATGTTTTTATATCAGAAAAAGATGAGTGCTATATCTACGAAGGAATTATATAAAAATAATCTCACAAACTGACATATCTTCATCTAATCCGTTAAATTTATTTTACAGTAAAAGTAACTTTACAATCTGATGAATCATATCAAACCACCGACCACGTTAATTATAGAATTAATTTTATGTAATCTACTTATAGCTAGAGTATTTCCCATTTAGAAAATACGTTGTACTATGCTCTCGAAGGTGGTTAAAATAAAAAGAAGGGTGACTTTTTAACTAAAATTGGATTAAACTCGAAAGTTGGAGGTTACATTGGGATGTTTCAACAAGGATTGCTTACAAGCAGCATAACACTGCCTTCTACAAAATCGAAGTACAGAAGGGGTTGGGGGAGAGAGATTAACTCATTATCCAAACAAATACAAAGCCTGCTATTAATTTAGTTACAATTGGTGTTGCTTGGAGGCAGCAGCCTATCGCTAACACCTTAGCAATAGTTTGCGGCATTCGATACCTCCAGTACATAATCCAG
>QEOT01122173.1:0-19203 GCA_003123785.1 Pterocarya stenoptera | reverse complement strand
ATATATATATATCTGTTCCTCTAATATCCTCTGGTGAAGAGATTGTTGTTTTCTTTCACATCTTAATTGTCCTACTTTCTGCTACCGAAAAAAAGTACTCTACAAAATAATAATTGCGATGGTGATGATGATGATGATAAGAGATGAATCAATCCACTAATCTCTTCTGCTGAAGAGATTGCTGTCTTCTTTCACATCTTAATCATCATGTTTCCTGGCTGCTAATTCAAGTACCTCGCAAAACAATAGTTCTGATGATGTTTATGATGGTTAGGAATATTTCTTTATTGAGGATTCGGGAAAGATTGTTTTTTCAGATTTCCAGGTTAAAGAAAAGTTCGTTCTTGCAAAACTTTCTGCTTCTCTACTTGGATTGAACGTTTTCATAAAATTTTCTTAAATTATTTGGAAAATTCTTGAAGACGGGTTTTGTGAAAGTGTGTTTAAATTAAGAAGTTTTTTAGATGTGTTTGCTTTTATAGAGGTTGAAGTCGTTGGGAAAAAATGATTGAATGAAATGTTATTGAGAAATGAAAATTTGTTTTGGTATTTAATAGAGGTTTGCATTGAAAGTGAAATAATTTCTAAAAATATCATAATCCAAACATGGCCTTGTGCTCGTTGTACTTCCATGAAGCTTTTCCTTAATTAAGCCTTAAGGGTATTGATCATCTAAGAAATTCCTTAGGCAACATAAGTACTACGCCATTTCATACACAATTTAGCTTTCATATTTTAACATCGATAAGTTATGCAGCTGGTGGGTCTTGAACCTGTGGCCTCATGATTCATCCTGTACTTATGAAGGGAAAAGGGGTAGTCCATTAACAACGTAATTTTAATTTGCATACTAGTCTTATACTAGTCTTACATGAGTGACGTATATTGTTACTTGTCAGTCATTTCTTTTTTGTTTTTTTGTTTTTCTTTTGTTTTTGGTTCTTGCCCTCCTGTCTTTTAGCTTGTTCTTGATTCCACAATTTTGAATCTTGGTTACGTGCAAGCCTTACTCTTAATTGAGACGTACACTTGTGAATCACATTATAGGTCCAACTTCATTTGCCCCAATAATTGATGCGGCAATTGACATTGTGGAGAGAACCAATGGGCAATATCATGTTCTAGTCATTATTGCAGATGGACTGGTTTGTGGAACATGTTTTATCCCATGCGCTATTTTATTCTTATCTGGTGTTCATTTTTTCCCTCTTTTAATTAGCCCTTTGGCCTGGGATTATACATAGGTTACCAGAAGTCTTGACACACCACCTGGAAGGTTCAGTCCACAAGAAAAGGCAACTGTAGACTCCATAGTTGCTGCTAGGTAAGGCAATTCCATTTGTATTCTTAATTTGTTATGTTTTGTTGTTCTTATTTACATTGGCATTCTCATAAGCAGCCAATATCCTCTCTCAATCATTTTGGTTGGAGTGGGGGATGGACCGTGGGATGCAATGCAGCAATTTGATGATAACATTCCACATCGGTCATTTGACAATTTCCAGGTATTTGGTATACCTGACTACATGTTGATTTTTTCTTGCTTTTATATCTTTGCTCCATCAGAGTCTATATGCAGTCACATACTTTGCAACTAGGTTAGTTCTGACCACAGGATTGGAATGTGGTGATTGGTTAGACACTTGGATACTTATTGTGTACTCGGGCTATGCCTATTCATGGCAATAAAATTCTTACTAATTATCAAAAAAAATATATATGAAGCAAACCTATTCACCCTATACCCCCTTAGTTTGTTTAACCAAAGAAGCAAGAGTTCTTTGCCAAATAATGGCAGGGTTCAATCTTTGTCTTGAGATCGGTGTGCTAGCTTCCTGCTTTCTTTTCACTTTTCCTTCCCTTCCCTTTTTCTATTAAAGACTATATATATATATATATACCAATAGTAGTCACCAACTTGTTTAAGCTTTGACTATGAAAAGGTTGAAAAGTCGGAGCATAAATTTTTCAAAGACAATATGCATACTTAAAGTTAACTGTAAAATTGGTCATGTCATGAAAGTTGTTCCCAAGTATTTGTCAGATCGTACTGCTGCATGTTGGGGCTCTCTGCACAATTAAAACTTTTGTGTGTACAGTCGGTGGATGCTCTCTTTTGAACTCTTTACAACATTCTCATTTGTGATACTCACAAAATGTCATCTTTTGGACTGTTAAGAAGTAAACAGATTCAGGTTAGAGCTTTTTGTAAGGCATTTTAAGCAACTACAGATGGTATTTTCCCTTTGAAGAGTAACTTGCCCAGGCTGCTCCTTCCAAGGTGTTTTGGTTTGCTGCTCTATGTTCTGTTAGGTGAGAATTTGACGATATGAAGAAGACACCTCCATGGGCTTGTTGTGTACAAGGGTGGTGAGACTTGGATTTGGTTAACTCTTAATTTTTTTTTTTATCGGTAAATAATGATCGTAGGAATAGGCAGGATTTGGTTAACTCTTATGCTTTGAGGTTCCAGGAGAGCCCTAGCCTTTTTATACTATTTTTAAATTTCAAACACTTTTAGCTATGCCTAATTCACTGGTCGGCTTCTTTGCCTTGTTGGGAAGGAGGTTTTGGATTTGTGGTGGTTGTAGTATTAGAATGCAAGCAGCAGTCATGCTGATGCGTTACTTAGACAGCAAGGAGAAGCAGGAATGTAAGGGTGTGGAAGTATCTGTGCATGAGCTTAATGAAATATTTCCCAGACCAGTGTTTTCATGGTACTGGATTTCCTCCTTATTTTCAGCAATAAAGGTGTTTATCTTGATCTCATTTGACTTCTTAGGTAAAACTGTCCAAATTTTCGCTTACGAAAATTATATTGCAATGGTGAGGAACATCTCTCAAAGTTAGCATGCTGTAATACTCTACTTTAACAATCAGCCTTCAGGTTTCAAAATTTTGTACTCTAGTCTACTGAATAAAGAGAGGTTATGGAGGCAGACAGTAGTACTAAACCTGATATTTAGGATTGCCAGAAATCAGTGAAAACTTGTGAGGTTCAAGGTGAGGAAATCCAGCCTGCTGTCCACAGTATGTATAATATTGAACCCCCAAGATGCTCTTGTATTAGGATTGAGATATTGTAATGTAGCTAAAGAATGCTATTTAAATGAGTTTGGCTATTCCCTGAGCCATAGAATTCTTTTTTTGGTAAATTTGGTCATACACCCCTGGTGTTACGACCAACTTAGGATTAGCTCCCTGTGCCTTTTTTTAGGAATAACACCTTATGGTATTAGTTATTTAGAAATAGCACCCTCTGTTAAATTTTTGTCCATCAACGTTAATCGAAAACATGTGGCCCAATCACAAGCTACCACGTGTCAACCCTAATCTCTTAAAAAAATAAATCAAAATTAATTTTCTATTATGTTTTCAAGTCATTCAGATCCTTTCTATTGTGTTACTACACATCTTTACATAGAGGATTTGGTGCCTAGTTACTTCTCATCTTGACATAGAGTAAACCTTCTTTTGAAAAACAAAAACCATGCTTTTGGTTTATATTAGAGTAAGTTTCATGATTCTTGTGGTCGGAGTACTTTTAAAAAGGAAATAAAAATTTGTGGTGGAAGTAGGACATCATGTTTAAGCAGTTACATGCATTGATCTAGAAGATACTGTTAACGAACAGTCATGCTCTATGAGGAATTTGGTTTGAGATTGTCTCTTTTGGGGTTGGGAGAGATGACTGACTTAAGTATGCTTTTGGAAGATAATTCATTTCATAGGCATGTCAATTGGATCTTTACTAGTTCAAAACTCAGCTGGCTCAATCCTAACTAGCATAAAACTAACATTATGAAAGGCTGTCAGATGCAGAGTACTCCCTTTGGAAAATCGATATCAGAGTCCATTTTGCATACTCGAATTATCCTTTTTAATTGATGGACAAAAATAAGATACCTGTATTTTTTTTTTCATTTTTTTTTTTTTTTTTTTTTACTCCCTCTTGCAGTTTGTCAACTTCACAAAAGTTATGACTGAGAACACAGAAGCATCAAAGAAGGAAACAGCCTTTGCACTTGCTGCCCTCATGGAAATTCCATTTCAGTACAGGGCAACGCAAAGTCTAGTCGAGTAAGGCCTGGACTTGTAGCTTTCAGTAAATACTAATTGCAGTTTAGGGGTTTCTGAGAACATCGTGCACTTTCCACTTTGCAGTAGAGGGTCAGTGGCTGCTCCACATGCAAGACCTCTTCCGCCCCCACCTGAAGTGATTGATCATGATAATGAAGTCAAAACAGTCCCAATTGTGACGGACTTTACACCAGGCGAGGCTTCAGCTCCAGTGGAACCAGTAATTTTCTTTCCCCCTAGTTTCTTCACATTCATGTTTAAATCAGAATAGTCTGAGATATATGTTTTCTTGTGCAAGGTCTGCCCCATTTGCCTGACAAATCCAAAGGACCTTGCTTTTGGATGTGGTCATACGGTAAGTTCAAGAAATTTGTGTTTTCTTTTGTAGTGTTGATATTGTAGTTTACTGTAGTGTATGTATGTGCTGTCCCGTCCAAAGAGAAACTTAAACAAAGGGGGGAAAAGAGTGGCATTAGAAGTTTAGTGACAATCAGTATGCTAAACATCAAGCCTTATTTTTAGCAGTAAAACAGGAAAAATGAAGAGGTTCATCATGATCTTGTTGACCTGTTTCAAATTAATGAAAATTGAAAAGAAAGTTCAAAGAGGGACTAAGGAGAAGAAGACAGCCGACCCCAACCCCCCCCCCCAAATCACTAAAATACCCCTAGAGGGGGGATAGGGTTAAGCGGAGCAAAGAAGGGTTTTCCATGAGATGGGAAATGAAAACGATAAGAAAATAATTATCTGCATGAAAAACCATGTAAAATCAAACTCTGTTGCATGAACTTAGTCATTCCATACAATATGTGCCTCTCATATTTGTCCTGTTTTTGTTTTTTGTTTTTTGTTTTTTTTTATTGTTCAAGACTTGCAAGGATTGCGGTATGAACCTATCATTGTGCCCCATGTGTCGGGAGCCCATAAAAACACGCCTGAGACTCTTTACTTGATTACTTCCTCAGTATTGAATGCTTGAATGTTTACGAGGACACATTAATACAGCAACACGAACATTGTTCTGTTGTTCATAACTTTCCTGTTTGTAAATTTTTAAAATGATAAAACTATATAGAACGGGCTGGGGATGCTATGTCAGATTTTAAAACCATTTGTTCATGAATATAATTGATCCTATCTAAAGGTTATATAGATGTTAATTTTATGTTGAGTGGAGGATTTCATTGAATCGTTCTCTGTCAGTGATGCTGATTGAAAGCTAGAAATTGATTTGAAAGTGAAAACACTTACTGATTTTGCAGGTAATTACTCCATTAATCTGAGATTTTAAATACTAAAATATTCTACTTACAAGTTAAACATTTTATATTGTTGATTTAGCATTATGTGTACTCCACACGATTAAATTCTAGAGAAATGATAAAACAACTCCTCCTTTACCGTTCTTCTGCAAAATTTTGAAATAAAATAATTTTTTTTGAAATATTTATTTTAATTTTGATTTTGATTTTGATTTGATGAATTGATTTTTTTTTAAATATATTATTTTATTAATAAGTTGTAAAATAAATTGTAGTTGGGTTGTCATTCTATCATTGCTCTAAATTCTCATACATATTACTTCCAAATCATAACCCGTTTTACAAATGAGATATTACAAAACTCTTGATCATAGAAAAACTGACTAGAAATTCTATTTTTTTGCAATGAAAATGGAAAAAATCTGGTCCAAAAAATAGCAGAAACACAGCCATGCTTGTGTGAATTCTTCTAAAATAGTGACACTTTTGAGAATCTATCAGAATGCCTTGCACCATCTAGTAGCATAGACGGTTGCTGGTTTCAATGAACGGCACTCTATGAATTGCACCAAGTCTACAGATCTTTCAGTAAATTATTAGAGAGCATCCAAGCTTCTTTCCGACTGCAAGAAAAGCGTACAGTGCTCTACCCATGAAACCATATATTCCTTCGCTATATATATATATATTGACAATTAAAAATACAAAAAAAATAAATAATAGAGTAATATATATATATACATATAGATACCAAAATAGAGAAAATTCACCATGAAAATCTGCATCCATGATGAAATACTTCAATATTTAGCTCATAATGAACATGTAAGAACAGATCACCGTACGTGCATTGCATGCAAAGGAAGATGCTGGTCATCCCGCTGGCGGCCCCCGCTGGATTTTTTTTTTTTTAATTTTTTTCAATTTTTTTTTTATTTTACTCTTCTTGAAACATTTATATTTTTTTATTTATCATCCATATAATACACATTTAATAAGAGAAACAAATAAAAATAAATAAAAAAAATTATGGTATGTGGTGTGTAGGATGATGCAAAGATTAATTGAAAAGGTAATACACATTTAATAAGATAAATAAATAAAAAAAAATAAAAAAAATTATGGTGTGTGGTATGTAGGATGATGCAAAGATTAATTGAAAAGGGAATGCATCTACTCGTGTCTATGGGATGGCCTATTTTTTGCCTCTATTGCCTGGGAACAAGAATAATAAACTTGCTTGGGAGGTTTCAAGTTCGATGCTAAGTTAGCTAGCAAGGCTCTAAATCAAGTTATAATCAGCCACTGTTTGGGGGACATCCTTTGGGGGCGTATCCGCGTATGTACTTTGGTACGTAGCTGTATTTAATGTGATGTCTTCACACATAAGATCGATTTATTTCAGTCTTATTTTCATTAAACCATCAAGGAGTAATTTGTTAGCATTATTTAAATTAATGGCCCTACATAGATTATGAATCTTATATTGTATAATTGTCAAATATAAGATTTCGATAATATTTGGAAGGCCCAATAAATGTGATCAATAAAGTGTTATAACTGGGATATTGACACATCTCTAAAAGCTCATGATTTTGGTCAAGTTATGAGCATAAAGTTATATGGGCCCATTTCATGTGTAGAGACCCATTAAGAGCCCATGTAATTTCATTATTTTATGATGGGCAAAATTGGAATTCGGGTATTATATATAGGTCATGGTCCCCACTCCAGATTCATCTTCTTGACTCTACACATTTCATTACTGTGAGTTTTTTTCAGAGAGCGAATCTTGGATGTGGAAGACTATATATATACCGATGTGCTCTTCTTTCCGATGGCTACATGTACTATTTTTTTTGTTAGATTTCTACACAGATTTGACAATAAATCTTGGTATTTTCAAATTTTAGACAAGATCCAACATAATTCCCTTTCTCATGCACATTAATTGACCTCATCATCTCCTTGTTTTCTTATGCACTTTATCATGAGCTAGCGAGTTTTCACAGCTCTATATTACAATAAATATCTCCTTAGTTTTGAGAGTTCATTTTTTCCACGAAAAAGGGGAGTTGTGTTCACTTTTACTATCTCACTAAAGACTAATTCTACTTATTATCCTCACGTACCACACACCATATTGATTTTAATATTTTTTTTAATTTTTTCTATAATAAATATGTGGTGTATAGATGATAAATAGAACAACTCAATTAGTTTAACAATAATAAAATAAAATAAAATATATAAAATATATAGTGTGGGATAATAAGTAATATTCCTCATCGCTAATTCTATGTGGTTCGACTTCGGCCGGCAGCTCGCTAGCCATCTCTCTCGCTCACTCCGGGTGATGACTTGCCCATCAAATTGGGCCACTTACTTTAGATTGGGCTCTGGATTTCTATGGGCATTGGCTGGGGGAAGGCCCGATAGCCATGCTTAATAATTCGTTTTTATTAGACTTTTACTGAAAAAATAATCAGATCAAGGTAGTTTCATATGATTCAGAAATATCCCATGGTCCTGAAAATAAGTATATGTGATTCCTTGTTGAAAAGTATTTGATAGCTAATATGCCTTTTCAAATGGGTCCCACCTTTCCTCCGTCATAAGTGGAACTTATTAAGATAGTATGAAAATTCCGTCCTCCTTATACCAAAAAAATAAAAAATATATGAATGGTCCCCACCCCCATGTGTTCACAAGTAATGTATATCAGTGGAGTGGACCCAATCCCTATCCGCGACCATATATAGTAGTTGAATTACGACATGTTTAAATAATGGGATGATACGAAAATTCCGCAAATAGTAATTAAATAATTTAAATTAAGATATTTTATTAGATTTTAAGAAATAAGATAATAAAAAATTAAATAAAATACTATAAAGTTAAAAAATTATTTAAATATTATTTTTATTCTAAAATTTAAAAAAACTATTGTATTTTTTATAATTTATAAAAAATTTTAAAATTTGAAATTAAAAAATATTTTATAATTTCAGAATCCCTTAAAGGCCGCTTAGATATATGAATATTGATTTGAGAAATGATTTGTACAAGTTTTAAATAGATAAATTTCTTACAAACTCTTATAAAAAGGTAGATTTCATTTAAAAAAAAGTATAAAAAAAGTTACTCTTTATTAATAAAATTCATTCTTTTACAAGAATTTATATGTATAAAATTTACTCTTTTACAAATCATTTATATTTATATAAAATTTATTTATTTGAGACTATTGAATTTGTCGTGCTTTCGGATTAATGCAGGGTTGTCGGTCACAAGCGCACGCAAGCAAGCTGAAAAGAACAATTATCGAGAGTCCGAGACAAGAAAGAAAATGATCACATCACCACCGCTAACATCCCAATCAAGTTTTTTTGAATTCTTGTGTCGCATGCATGCATCCATCTTACGTCGTACGTACATTATAATCGTAGGGTTTTGATTACCCACGCAACAAAAGGCCGCATGTTGTTTGAATTAAGCGATGTTTGTTGATCGCACACATTGTTCTTGTTCTTATTCTTATTCTTAGTCTTATTCTTATTCTTATTTGAAAGAGCTTCCTAAAATATAGTGGTCTGGGAAAGAAGGCCGCCTTTGATTTTCCAGTATCAACAATGCCATGAATCTGGAACAGGCCAATTTCTGTACTCGGTCACGTGCTGCCGGCCGGATTCTCAAAAAAATCTGCACGTACCATTTTTTTTAATTATTATTATTTTATTATTAAATATTTAATATATAAATAATGAATAAAAGAATAAAATAGTCAAAGTAGTGCATTATGATGATCTGATCTTATCCTCTTTCTTGAAAGAGGCCAAAATGAAGTGGTTGCCAACAGCTGTCCATATTGTAACCTCTTCTTTTAACCCACGTGTGCATGCATCCTTTTAATGAAGTTTGATGAGTAAAATAAGGCATCGAAAATAGATATCAAGGCCGAGGTCAGAGAATGAGAAAAAAAGAGAATTTGAAGTTGTTATTTTGCGTAAATATCATTTGCACAGTAAATATCATTTATCTTGGCAATATTAATTTGCGTAATGAGTTTTTCTACTCAGCAATTATATACCGCACATCAACTGAAGGAAAATAAAAAAAAATAGGTGGGAACTTGAATTATCCATTTTTCAAAGAGATCAAACTTGAATTATAACTTGAAACAAAGCAGCAAAATAATGATGCATAGAAAGCGTAAGATCAGAGATAGCTCCGATCCATGCTCCATCTCGTCCCTGTGGTTAGTAGATTATGCATGAAGGTATATCACATATGATCAGACTATTTTTACTAATAAAAACTTGAAGATAGATACAGCAGGAGGGATACTAGGGTTCCATTTTCCAATACTTGTCCCCGCAATATAGCACAGAAAAAAGAAAATTACAAACTACCGAAAATGGATCATAATCAATAACGTCGACTTGCAGGTCTAGCGGGCCTAAATATGGCTTCTCCATCACTTACGTACAGTTACCGATCGACCACAGCATGAAAGATTGCAGGAAATCATGATGTTTTGTGGAGCACTTGTGCAGCTGCAACAAAGGGGCCGGCCGGGAAGAGAGCATGGATCGGAGATGATCTGTACTGACTAATTGTGTGGGGACCATCCGAGATCAGTAACTTCTGATGATGAAGATGATGTCCATGCGTGCAGCTATATAGCAGTACTTGACTGTTCTGTAGCAGGGACATCAGATCTAGGGTTCTGATCATCCATAGGCAAATTAAAAGAGATATTTACAAAGACCGATGCATGAGGCCGATGACTAGGCAAAATGAAACGTGGGAGAAGGCAGTTTGAAGGATGGACGTACGGACATGGCCGTGGCGGGGGGTCGATTGATGAAGGTAGATCTGAGTTTCAAAGCTGGACAGAACGGGGAAAAAAAGGAGAGAGTGGCCGGAGAGACTCTCACAGAGAGTAATGGCCTCATGAAGTTCTTCTTTCAGCACACAAGGCCTGGGTTACCATAATATTAATCTGCATCGACATCAGACAGACAAAGCAAACACACATACACACACACACACACACACATATATGTATATAGGCGTAGTTCATAAACAACTTATAAACAACCCAAAGCGCGCAACTTGATCATCATCAGCAGCAGCAGTAAATGGGAAATAAAATCCCATTAATTATTTTGCCTTGAGGAAGCAGAAGAAGTACTGGGCTTGGACGCCCCAGGAATACCAAGGATAGTCGCCACCACCTTGCCTCGCTTTGGAGGGAGGTTGCCAAAAGAAGGGGCCGGGTGGAGATTCCCTTGGCCGGAGTTTTGGCTGCCGTTGCCGCTCATGTCGCTGGCCTGATCTGCAGTTAGCTCACTCTTTTCCCTTCTTTTTAGCGGGCCGCTAATTTGTGTGAGCTGCGGATAAGATAGTTATATAGAATTCAATAGGGTTTCGCGCGTGATTATCAGTGGTCGCAAAGCAACGTCGTCCAATTGCAGGACGCCAGACGATGATGTGTCCGTAATTCACTTGCCAGAGGGGGCCACACTGGCCCACATGTGACAATGAGTGTGTGTCCTCACCTAGTGATGCATGCATGTTACGTAGTATATAGAAATTCCTTTTATTTTCTAGTATATTCTTTATAAGATAAATATTCCACTAAAATAAGAAAAAGTCATTCAATACTTATTTTAATGTGATATTTTAAATTATAAATTTATTTTTATCGTAAATTAAATTTAAAATATAATCCTATAAATCATATTAATTTATAAATATGATATTTTATTTTTATTATCGTAATTACCTAACCCCACCATATCCATACGTGGGTGTGTGTGTAAACGAAGCCTAAAAAAATGATATGAATACGGACGGATTCTTTATTAAGATGCATGCATGCCGCCTTTCTTGAAAGGGAGCGCCTACAAGCCGGAGGTTGTGTAATTAGAAGATTTACACCCTCCAATGGGAGAGTGAGACGTGACAGGCATAGTAGATTTGCAATAGATGCAAAAGAGGAAACTAACCACTCCCCACGTGCAATCCTCCGGAGTCCCCATGACTCTCACTATCTCTTTCTTCACTCTCTCTCCCTTTCGAAAACCACCATTTGCAATCTCCCTTCACTCTCTCTCTCCATCTGCAATCTCTCTCTCTCTCTCTCTCTCTCTTTCTCTCTCTCTCTCTCTCTCGTATTCTAAATCTTATATTTCGGCAAGGGCACCCAAATCCGTTTCACACTGCCTTGTACCTAGATGGTAAGTTTCAAGCATTTAAAATTCGAAAGAAACTGAAGCTTTATTGATAAGATCTAAGAACTGGAGCTTCGACGGCAAAAGAATTATGAGGAAAAAGATTTAAGTACATTTCTCCGCCATTAAAACATTTCTACAAGCATAAGTACTAGGAATTCTTACCATTTTTTTCGATGAAGGAAATGCAGAGAGCTGTAAAGTGGGCTTTGTCTGACGAAAACAGAGGCAGGTTGATAGTGAGGAAGAGAGAGTGAAGTGGAAGAGAGAGAGAAGGAGTGGATTGAGGAAAACAAAGAAGAATAGCATGTGACTGAACCCACGGTAAGTTTCATGAATTTATGACGTGGCGCTCTCTCATTGGGTGGTGTAAAACACTCGAAGTCACCGGATCCTGTTTGAAGATAAACTCTTCTTGAAAGTGTCCTAAAATTCAAACTTCAAGCAAGTGTGTGTTTTTTCTTTTTTAATGATTGACTCGGTCAACCAACCGCATGCATTATTGGTTTGAATCATTTAACAAGATGTGATTTCTTCTAGAACATTTTTTTCCGGGCTACTCTATCTCTCAGAGTAGTCCTCCATTTGGTCGCTTGTGATTTTTTATTTATATTTTTGTAATATAATTAAATATTTTAAAAAAATAAAAAATATATATCAATAAATTTAAAATCACTTCTTTAATTATTAAATAAATAAAAAAATTCAACAAGCGATACATTTAGATGGTACATTTGGGACGGCATAGTAACATTTTTTTTTTGGTAGAAATTAAGCTCTCAGTTTACTCTTATTCTACTGGGATAAAGTGGCATAGATCGTTAACATTTGAATTATTTTTTTAAATATATAAAAAATGATTTAAGTAAATGAAAAAAGTGTCACATTTTACGTGACAAATAAAAGTGGAATAGGATTGCAACCTTACCCTTTGTTTTAATATTTCTGTTGGACCATATAGATTACAGCTTTTAATGTGGTAATTCTCTACACTTAATATGGTACATATTATTTTCTTAAAATATATACAGACTTCCCAGAGTTTGTAATTTTCTTTCCCTTAATTAGACCCTTCATGATCAAAGTTTTTAATAAAAATCATGGCTACAAAATAATAAGATCTTGTTTGTTTTAACAAATCCTCTCTATTCATTATATTTCATTCTAGTTTTTTTAAATTCATATTCAAAATAAAATAAACAATTTAACTTTTTGAAATTTTAAAACAAAAATAATATTAAAAAATATATTCTAACAATATTTTTGTTGATGGCATGTTTCGCACAACCTTGATCAGCAAGGCTCCAACAACTCAGGTCTTCACAACGGGTCTTGCAAAGAGAGGAATGTATGCAGCTTTGAGAGGGAGGCCTAAGGGTCATGGAGCATGGAGCCTACGATGCCAAAGTCAATAAATGTGCTTGAAGTATAGTAAATAAGTAAGGAAGCTTCAAAACCAGAGAGAGCTTTTTCATACATGAGATCGGTTATTTAAATCAGAAGTTCGGTGGGCAGATCAAGCCTGTCACTTTAAGACCTGGAGTCTTCGCACTATTTTTTTGTCAAAATCTTTAAATGCGGCAGGGCTCTATGTCGATTTCAAAATTACGAATGTGACTTGATTTACAACATCATTAATATGGGGTAGTTTCTTAATCCTCAAACTGGTTTATGGGAGCCGTTGATACCCTGATGCTAATGAATCAAGAGTCCTCCGCGTTTCCTATGTATCTCGTGCGTACCCTGTTCTCGAGGGAGGTCGCCAATGCGTCAGGTAGAGTTGTCTTGTCAACCAGACGGCGTCTCTCCCTGGTTGACAATTAGCTCTTTAGTTCAGATCCTCATTGGGCTGGGTTTCTAGGCTGGGGTCCTATGGGCCTTTTTCGAGGGGAAAGCTTCCCTCACAGTTGCCCCGTCAATTCTTCCTGAACAATTTCGGGAGAGATTTCCTTTATCTCCCTTGTTTTAAACTCGATTAAGTTCCCGGCCTACCTGACCGCATGCTGAATGACCATTTGTATTCCTCCCATATGGTCACACAACGCTAGCCATGTTTCTGCATTTAATGGCACTCCTCCAGCTTCCCTGCCACGTCCGTATCTTTCGCAGTCATTATTTACATGTTATCCCAAGAGATACGCTTTACAGCAATTGCGTTAATCAAGGGATCCTGGTACTTGAGTGAGACACGTGTGAGACGCGCGGAGTTATGATACTTCAATAAGGGGATTGTCAGGTCCTAGGTGGCGGCACATCTTAGAGAAGTGTACTCGGAGGCCCTATTATCGGATGATAGCCTTCTTCGATACTTAGTTCTCCCTGCCAGCCAGTGCTCTGAGGCGGGGATTCCCATGGAGCGGACTGTCACGCCCAATTCCCGCCGTCCTGCTAGCCCTTCAGTTGTGGGGAAGGGAAAAAGACCGCACAACCCCTTTCCCCCATCTATTGATTTGGATCGCACTACTATCGTCATTCCTACTAGAGGCCAATCCATGTGGGTGCTTCATCTCCCTACGCCTCCGAGAGCGTCCAAAGTTTTAATGTCATCCACCGTCCCGCATTGCTCAACGCCTTCGGCCCAGAGAGTCTTTGTTGACACGACTTTTACGGCTGAAGCGACTCGTCCCAGTGGTATGGTGGGGGCAATGGATGACGTTCTCGGTGAGGAAGCCGTAGGTGTTGCTGGTGACGGTGGGGAGATTGCCGGGAAGACCCCCAAGAGTTTATNATGAAGTTCTTCTTTCAGCACACAAGGCCTGGGTTACCATAATATTAATCTGCATCGACATCAGACAGACAAAGCAAACACACATACACACACACACACACACACACACACACACACATATATATATATAGGCGTAGTTCATAAACAACTTATAAACAACCCAAAGCGCGCAACTTGATCATCATCAGCAGCAGCAGTAAATGGGAAATAAAATCCCATTAATTATTTTGCCTTGAGGAAGCAGAAGAAGTACTGGGCTTGGACGCCCCAGGAATACCAAGGATAGTCGCCACCACCTTGCCTCGCTTTGGAGGGAGGTTGCCAAAAGAAGGGGCCGGGTGGAGATTCCCTTGGCCGGAGTTTTGGCTGCCGTTGCCGCTCATGTCGCTGGCCTGATCTGCAGTTAGCTCACTCTTTTCCCTTCTTTTTAGCGGGGCAGCTAATTTGTGTGAGCTGCGGATAAGATAGTTATATAGAATTCAATAGGGTTTCGCGCGTGATTATCAGTGGTCGCAAAGCAACGTCGTCCAATTGCAGGACGCCAGACGATGATGTGTCCGTAATTCACTTGCCAGAGGGGGCCACACTGGCCCACATGTGACAATGAGTGTGTGTCCTCACCTAGTGATGCACGCATGTTACGTAGTATATAGAAATTCCTTTTATTTTCTAGTATATTCTTTATAAGATAAATATTCCACTAAAATAAGAAAAAGTCATTCAATACTTATTTTAATGTGATATTTTAAATTATAAATTTATTTTTATCGTAAATTAAATTTAAAATATAATCCTATTAATCATATTAATTTATAAATATGATATTTTATTTTTATTATCGTAATTACCTAACCCCACCATATCCATACGTGCGTGTGTGTGTAAACGAAGCCTAAAAAAATGATATGAATACGGACGGATTCTTTATTAAGATGCATGCATGCCGCCTTTCTTGAAAGTGTCCTAAAATTCAAACTTCAAGCAAGTGTGTTTTTTTTATTTTTTAATGATTGACTCGGTCAACCAACCGCATGCATTATTGGTTTGAATCATTTAACAAGATGTGATTTCTTCTAGAACATTTTTTTCCGGGCTACTCTATCTCTCAGAGTAGTCCTCCATTTGGTCGCTTGTGATTTTTTATTTATATTTTTGTAATATAATTAAATATTTTTTAAAAATAAAAAATATATATCAATAAATTTAAAATCACTTCTTTAATTATTAAATAAATAAAAAAATTCAACAAGCGATACATTTAGATGGTACATTTGGGACGGAATAGTAACATTTTTTTTTGGTAGAAATTAAGCTCTCAGTTTACTCTTATTCTACTGGGATAAAGTGGCATAGATAGTTAACATTTGAATTATTTTTTTAAATATATAAAAAATGATTTAAGTAAATGAAAAAAGTGTCACATTTTACGTGACAAATAAAAGTGGAATAGGATTGCAACCTTACCCTTTGTTTTAATATTTCTGTTGGACCATATAGATTACAGCTTTTAATGTGGTAATTCTCTACACTTAATATGGTACATATTATTTTCTTAAAATATATACAGACTTCCCAGAGTTTGTAATTTTCTTTCCCTTAATTAGACCCTTCATGATCAAAGTTTTTAATAAAAATCATGGCTACAAAATAATAAGATCTTGTTTGTTTTAACAAATCCTCTCTATTCATTATATTTCATTCTAGTTTTTTTAAATTCATATTCAAAATAAAATAAACAATTCAACTTTTTGAAATTTTAAAACAAAAATAATATTAAAAAATATATTCTAACAATATTTTTGTTGATGGCATGTTTCGCACAACCTTGATCAGCAAGGCTCCAACAACTCAGGTCTTCACAACGGGTCTTGCAAAGAGAGGAATGTATGCAGCTTTGAGAGGGAGGCCTAAGGGTCATGGAGCCTACGATGCCAAAGTCAATAAATGTGCTTGAAGTATAGTAAATAAGTAAGGAAGCTTCAAAACCAGAGAGAGCTTTTTCATACATGAGATCGGCTATTTAAATCAGACGTTCGGTGGGCAGATCAAGCCTGTCACTTTAAGACCTGGAGTCCTCGCACTATTTTTTTGTCAAAATCTTTAAATGCGGCAGGGCTCTATGTCGATTTCAAAATTACGAATGTGACTTGATTTACAACATCATTAATATGGGGTAGTTTCTTAATCCTCAAACTGGTTTATGGGAGCCGTTGATACCCTGATGCTAATGAATCAAGAGTCCTCCGCGTTTCCTATGTATCTCGTGCGTACCCTGTTCTCGAGGGAGGTCGCCAATGCGTCAGGTAGAGTTGTCTTGTCAACCAGACGGCGTCTCTCCCTGGTTGACAATTTGCTCTTTATTTCAGATCCTCATTGGGCTGGGTTTCTAGGCTGGGGTCCTATGGGCCTTTTTCGAGGGGAAAGCTTCCCTCACAGTTGCCCCGTCAATTCTTCCTGAACAATTTCGGGAGAGATTTCCTTTATCTCCCTTGTTTTAAACTCGATTAAGTTCCCGGCCTACCTGACCGCATGCTGAATGACCATTTGTATTCCTCCCATATGGTCACACAACGCTAGCCATGTTTCTGCATTTAATGGCACTCCTCCAGCTTCCCTGCCACGTCCGTATCTTTCGCAGTCATTATTTACATGTTATCCCAAGAGATACGCTTTACAGCAATTGCGTTAATCAAGAGATCCTGGTACTTGAGTGAGACACGTGTGAGACGCGCGGAGTTATGATACTTCAATAAGGGGATTGTCAGGTCCTAGGTGGCGGCACATCTTAGAGAAGTGTACTCGGAGGCCCTATTATCGGATGATAGCCTTCTTCGATGCTTAGTTCTCCCTGCCAGCCAGTGCTCTGAGGCGGGGATTCCCATGGAGCGGACTGTCACGCCCAATTCCCGCCGTCCTGCTAGCCCTTCAGTTGTGGGGAAGGGAAAAAGACCGCACAACCCCTTTCCCCCATCTATTGATTTGGATCGCACTACTATCGTCATTCCTACTAGAGGCCAATCCATGTGGGTGCTTCATCTCCCTACGCCTCCGAGAGCGTCCAAAGTTTTAATGTCATCCACCGTCCCGCATTGCTCAACGCCTTCGGCCCAGAGAGTCTTTGTTGACACGACTTTTACGGCTGAAGCGACTCGTCCCAGTGGTATGGTGGGGGCAATGGATGACGTTCTCGGTGAGGAAGCCGTAGGTGTTGCTGGTGACGGTGGGGAGATTGCCGGGAAGACCCCCAAGAGTTTTCGGATGACTGAGCTGTGTGGCCGTGCTGAACGTGTTTGCAAAGCTAAAGGGTAAGCTACGGTGCTACTTACCAGCGTAAACTTTACTCGTCCGCCATTTCGTTCGTGTGTTTCTTTTCTTTTTCTCTTTTTTATTTTTTATTTTTTTTAACTTGCCTTTCACTGTAGGGATTGAGGCGCCTAGCCGCCTTCCTTGTGGACAGGCTAGCGGTGCTAGTGGGAGAGAACTGCAAAGTTCACTCCCTGGTCCAGACTACCACGAAACATGTGGTTTTTGAGCGAGAACAAAGAGAGGCGGTTGAAGGAGCCCTGGCCAACCTGATCTAATCCCAAGGGGAGGTTGGTCAACTTTGCATCGAGGCCTCGCTAGCTTGCGAGGCTAGGGACACGTTGCAGCAGTCCTTAGATCAATGCCAGTCTGAGTTAGAGCGATTGCAGGCCAATGTTCTGAAGCTCTGTCGGCAACAGGACAATGATGGTCGGCAGCAGGATAGTGATGGTCGGCAGATCAGGTGGCTTGAATCTAAGCTCAAAGAGTCCAATGAGTCGCTGGCAGTGAAGAGGCAGAACCTGAAGGACAAGAAGCAGCGAAGGTTGGACACAGAGACCGGATTGACTATGAACCAACTAACACTCGTGAGTCAAGAGGCGATCGTTAGCGACCTACACAACGAATTGCCTTACGTCCGGAAGGTATGAGATGACGCGTGGAAGTTTGGCTACAAGGAGGACTTGGAGTAAATGAAGACCTTCCTCCTCTAGAACCCCCAGTGCGACCTCCAAGCCGTGAGCTTGTGTGATTTCTCCTTGCACGAAGTGTCCTTGCGACGGCGNAGTCCAATGAGTCGCTGGCAGTGAAGAGGCAGAACCTGAAGGACAAGAAGCAGCGAAGGTTGGACACAGAGACCGGATTGACTATGAACCAACTAACACTCGTGAGCCAAGAGGCGATCGTTAGCGACCTACACAACGAATTGCCTTACGTCCGGAAGGTATGAGATGACGCGTGGAAGTTTGGCTACGAGGAGGACTTGGAGTAAATGAAGACCTTCCTCCTCTAGAAGCCCCAGTGCGACCTCCAAGCCGTGAGCTTGTGTGATTTCTCCTTGCACGAAGTGTCCTTGCGACGGCACGATATGCTCGGAGTGGGCCTAAACCGAAGCGGCCTTGGCGATGACCGCGCTGGAAATGAACTTGCCTCATGAAGGCAGACTCACCGGGCGAATCTCCTTGCGTATTCCTTATCGTTGGGATCTCGAACCTCTTGTTTTCATTCTCATCCATTTGCTTATCATGCTTCGACCCCGCCGCCATCTTCCATAGTTGGTAGGTTAACTCGGTGGTTTGGAGGTGGCTATGCTAGGATCAAGTCAAATTTATGAGGGCAGAATTTCCGTAGGTTTCCTGCCAATCCTCTGTTGTTGGGTTTTGGACTGTGCACCCACCATACAACTCAATTAATTGCCTTATAATATCCTTGTTGACTTTCCTCGGACATTATTGACTCGTTGTAATGGTGGTGGTCCTCGACCCCCATTGTAGAGTTTGTGGTCCCGGATCGTTCCAAGGACTTCTCTCATGTACATGTATACGTGGAGCAGATGGTACTATATGCAGTTCTTCAGAATGTATGAGCTTCC
>QEOT01122171.1:0-15234 GCA_003123785.1 Pterocarya stenoptera | reverse complement strand
GAGGGATACGAGATCATTGGCACTACCAAGAAATGTATGTTTTGGCTTAAATCCAACTGATGGTTAGGGGTGACAGCGATATTAGAGAAAGTATATCATTACCAAGGCACAGAACATGCTAATATTATATTTATATTTCATGCTGATTAGCAATTTGGATTGCATCCATTGCGAAGCAATGTTCATCTCACTATTTCTATGGCATCCTACTCGAAACTTGGTGTTTTATAAGCAAAATCTGTGATAAAAAAATATATATATATCCCTGTTCAAGTATTGAACGTGGATGATTAAATTTCTTTTGTTGTATACTCTAAACTTGTTTTGTCATGCATGAAGCCTAATTGTTTACTGTTTCTATTCCTTAATAAAAGTTAACATCCCCAGAGGTGTGATTAGCACCCTGCCAAATGGACATCCGTTGTCACGTGAAAAACACTTATTTCATGATAGATAAAAGTATCGCTTCATTTATATTTTAAATATGCCCTACAATTTTATTTATGTATTTTTGAAGTTTAATCGGTTCGTCTTCCACGTAAAATGCTAAGAGATCAAAGCCTGAAAATAAAGACGTTAATTTCCACGTGATTCAATTTTCAACCATCCCAACCCAAGCCCAGCAGTCCTTTTTCATTTGAGAAAACTTCTGACCGGTTGGACTTATAAGTCTCTAAAAACAGTCCACCAATAATATTTAGACATGTATGCATTTCATCTTTATTTTCATGTGACCGCACCTCACCCGATAATTGGCTTCGCCTTTCATCTAGAGACCCCTCTCGCGAATACCACCCCCCTCGCGACGGTGCTCTCTTTGACTATCCTGTCTATATTGTTTTTCTTTTTCTTTTTTAAAGAGAAAGTGACTTTGATAGCCATTACAATTAGCCAAATTCACAGAGAAAAAGAAGCAGCAGCCAAATTCACACATTATATTTTAAAATTAGAAGAGATGATCAAAATATTATAAATTTTATATAAAAGTTTCTTTTCTTTCTCAATTTTAATGTTGTCTGTAATCAACTTTGTACAAAATCAGGTTGCATTTTTGAATGAGCATTCTAACTCGTATGTTTGGTCTGTGATTAAGTTCACTAATTCTTGCTGGATTTCCCCTCTTTTGCTCTCTGACTATTGCGTAAATATTTGTGGATCTTACAAGTTAGATAAGAAACTAAAACAGCAAGCGGACTAGTCATGTTGTCCCAGTTCCAGATCCAATAGTTCCAAGGGTTGTAGCCACTGCTAATAATCAAAAATCAAATAGACCCGCACAAAATCACACTGCCTTCAAAAATTGAAAATGCAAGAATCAAGTATGTTTTTTTTTACCACATTTCAAATGATATTATATGAGAAGTCGAATATCATGATTTGGACAATACCAGAGCAACACCAAGATAAATATTCTCAACCATGAACAAAGTCTCGGTGAGATTTCAAAAGAAGAGATGACAGAGATTCTGATGGAAGAGATGGCTAGGGGTCAGGTAAGATGAGTTGCAACGGTGGTGCAAACAGACGGAAGAGATGCTTGTGTCTTTGGTGAGATGAATTTCGAAAGGGGTAGGACAGTGAAAGTGGGATTCAAACGGTATGGACGGAGAGGTTCTGAAAGGGGTAGGGTTAATCTAGTGTAGCTTTAACTATTTTACTTTTGGTGTAAATTGTGACATGGTTGCTTCTAATAGGAGGGCTGTTTATTAGACATAAACAATCGGACCGCTTAGAAATGGACTTGTTTTCATTTTGACTTTTAAATTTCAATTTCTCAGAAGCTTCATTTTTATATAATGATTTGGCTGAAATGATTTTAAATTAAAGGTTAAAGTTAAAGAAAAATATTGTTAGAATATAATTTTTTAATATTATTATTATTTTAGAATTTGAAAATTTTTAATTGAGATTTGAAAATTTTTAATTATTTATTATATTTTATGTTAGAAATTTGATAAAGTTGTAATGACAAGATGAGATTAAATACTTTCTAAATCCAATCAGTGCCTTATTTTCTAACTTGGATACTAAAGAGGATAATTGATGAAAAAGCACTTCCAACACAAACCGCCATTAACAAGGCCAGCAGCCCCACCACCATAACTTTTAGAGGGCAATTGGCTCACAAGATTGGCATCACTGTACCACACCACATGAACACCACCAAAGCTGCTTCATTTTTCACTCTGTTCACACCCTCTTCCCCAACCCAAATTAAAGGGAAGAGAAGAGAGGGAGGGGGGGGAGGATTTCAATGTAAGTCTCGTGCTCTGTGTTTTCTACTTCCCAAACATGCAATTTGTTCTTTTGTCATGGATTAAGTAATTGAAGAAAAGTGTTCTCGCTTTTGTTTCTTTAAGTTCAAAAAACAGAAGAGAGACCAACACCAGTTTTGGAACTTCCTGGCCTCTGCCTCAGGTACTCCATTGTAAATACAAGTATGCCATATCCAGTCACCAGCGCCTCCCTTGAGAACCACCACCTCCACCTCTGTTCTTTGCAAAGAAGGTATTCTTGGGTTTTGGAATCTCATGGATGTCCATCACCTGAATCGTTCTTTGCTTTTTGGCTTCACAATAAGTAGAACACAAGCACAGACAGCAGTCACAGCATCAGCATAAGCCAAAAATAGGAACTACAAAAAATATGAAATGCAGCAAAATTATACAAGGCAATAATCAAACCATTTTGAGCTTCTTTGTAATTCTCTTGAAGCCGTTTTCTTGCTGAAGCCAGTCTTTCTGAGTCAAAATCCTTTTGCTCCCTTTGTCTCTGCATCAATCAATGAAGTGATTTGAATTGAGTTAAATCTTCTTATAATACATTTGATTGGCCAGAAAGAGAATAGCAGGAGTATATCTCAAAACTCCATATTGTTAATGGGGCATGATCAGAAAACTTACACCTCCCACTCAATTGAACCAAAATAAACCATTTGATACAATTGAGTTTGGTTTCTCATATTCTGGAAGCATAAATGCTTCCAAAAATTATTCTCTATCTCCCACTTTTCATCAACCAAACATAGAGCAAGAAACTCTAAGTTGGTATCCATACATTTTGATGTGCAGATGCAGATAGAGTTGTGGATTGGGCTGGTCTAAGAGGAGCTTCCTTCTGAGGAATCACTTTCGGCTTAGGCTCTGATTCTGAGTTATTCTTGTCTGACCCAGAACTCCCATCTGTTCAGGCAAGACAGAACAACAAAATCCAATCAAGAACACACAACAAAGACCAAAAGTTGAACTTTGAATCTGATTCTACGACTCACTGTGTGGATTGGGAGAGTATCCAAAATCAGGGACCTACAAAGGAAAAGAATATCAGAAAGTTAAAACACGACAGAAAATTACAACAGTACTTTTTCCCAGGCAAAGTAAATTAGCTAGAAATGAAAGTTAAAAATGGTTTCTTCCACCTGGTGATGACTATTTTGGGGAATTTTCCTCAGGGGCGATTCACCATCCTCTGCCAACAACATCGATTACCATTTTTAACATAATTTGCAAAGCACAATTTGCATTTCAACGATCCCCAAATCTTTTCCCAGAAGGGAAAATTAAATAAAACTAGGTGAAGGGTAAAATGTTACCCATTAGAGCAGAGGAAGTCTGTTCCCCAGGTTGATTCAACTTCACCCATTCATCCACAATATCCTTCCACTTCCTGACCAAAACAAAACCATCGCAATAAATCTTGAACAACTTTCTCCAATACTTGCACTATCATGTGCAATAAAAAAAAAAAAACGAAAGATTAGAAACGAAAAAAAAAATAGAACATTTGTACATATTTCTCTTAAATTTTGGTCGTTTAAAACCTGACTAATAGCTTCACCAATCTCCGGACATCGCTTGATGAATGCTTTCGCAATCGATTCACATGCCTTCCTATATCAGTCTCCTATAATTCAAAATAACACCAGATGAATAAATATTAGATAAACGTTATAATTCGAAGAGATTAATTTAAAAATACCAAGGAAAATTGGTAGAATAATTTACCTTGAGTGCCTGAAATGTTATATCCATGTCTGCTAGACTTTGAAGCAATTCAACCAAAGAATCATCAGACTGACTCACGGAAGCGAATCCAAACCAAAGAGAAAATCAAACTCAGAAAGATAAAACTGAAATATAAACGAAACACTTATCAGAAAGAAAGGAAAAAAACCTGGTCAGGATCTTCGAGGTGCTCCTTAATTTCCAGAATTTTTGTCTGCTCGTCATCGAACAAACCACCGTAGGGATCCAAATCTCCGACGTCCTCGCCTTCTACGGACTGCGGCGTCATGGGTGACCCTCCTTTCCCTTCGTGGCCGCTACTATCCTTCCCCGCCGGAGCCTTCGCCTCGCGACGATTATTAGGCCGCAGGTTGTCTACGTCGTCGCAGTTTCGGCACCGAGGCTGCCCCGGCGAGGTCGCCGCGTAAAGCCGTTCCACGATCCCGTCCCTACGGTGCTTGAGCTCGTCGCCGTAGTCCGAAGACGCCACCGTTATGGCAGTGTCTATGAACGTCCACACGTCAACCCCACAGCTCTCCAGAACTTCCCGGAAATCATCTAAATCCATCGTCGCCATCGTCGTCGCTATGCCGATGAGTTATATTCGATAGAAAAGAAAACAAGGTTCAGCTCAAAATGGGTAATCTATCGTATTTTCTGAACGGTATCGGAGATTGGAATCGTGAGCGTTTGCATCACCGGATCTGGACTAAGACGAGGTCGTACCTAGAAGACAATAAACCGTGCCTGACAAAGGAGCTAACGTAAGAAAACGTGCGTACATACATCCGAGGGACGAATCATCGAAATCCCCATTCGGACAAAACGAAAGGAGCACACAGATCTGAGAAGAAGGAAAAAGCTGAACTGGATTTTTGGGGATGGGTAAGGTAGGGCAGAAGAAAGTGATCTCTGATCCTTTTATTATCCCTATTTTTTTTTTCTCTTGCTCGGTTTCCTTTGGTTTTCGGATCGAACTGTGCAAGGATTTTCTTTAAAGACAAGTGGGGGTATATTTCAAGACTAAAGTTTTTATCTTTTCGTTTTGTTTTTATGAAATGTAGTTCACGTTGACCGGCGAAGCAGCCATGAACTCGTGGGTTTGTGGCGCTTCTCTCTCTCTCTCTCTCTCTGAGTCGTCTTCTTAGAAGAAGCAGGGGCCGGGAAAAGGAGGGAGGGAGAGGGGGGGGGAATGAATTATGGGGTTTACTTTAGCATTATTGCTGGAATATTGATGTGAATGTGTGTTCCGCCTGTCCAATATCCAATGTCAGGGTGATCGGTCCGGATTACTCGCCTGTAAATATTCCCATTTTTTCCGCCCCTTTGATTAGACGAAAAGTGTTTCATCACAATTTATTATTATAATTTTTTAAAATTTTTATATAAAATATAATAAATAATTTAATTTTTTAAATTATGAAATAATAATAATATTAAAAAATAATATTTTAACTATATATTTTTTTTAATTTTAATATAAAATTATCCTATCTTATCTCATCTTTCATCTTTTTCTTTACAATTACATTATTTGATAGTCTAACGTAAAATATAATAAACAATTCAACTTTTTTAAATCTCAAAATAAAAATAATATTAAAAAATAATATTCTAATAGTATTTTATCATCTCAACTCAACTCAATTCAACATTCAAACACAACCAAAATCTTTAGGTACTGCATACCTTCCATTAGCTTTTATTTTTGTATTTTCCCCCTTTTAAATTGAACGAGCATAGAAGGGATCTCAATACAATGCATGCGTAATTTTATAAAGTTTTATATATTTTCTATTACGATATCTATCTATTAAAAAAATTTATTTAAAAGTCTCGTTTTTTATATACTTAATACATCATTAATATGGAAGTCTTTTATATGTTAAAAAATAACTAGTATTTTAATTTTTTTTAAATTATAATAAATATGTTAAACATATCGGGTATAGCAAAAAAAAGAATGATGTTGTCCGTTATAACTTGTTAAATCTACTATAATAAACAACTACACAATATTGAATGAGAAATGGGTTTAATTAATGAGGAGTAGCTCTAAATGGATTTGTAGCTATCTCTAACCCGACCCTGCCTACACCCAATGGGTGGGCAGACTGCCCAACCCGCCGTCTGGAGCCATATTGCCTTCAAGTAGTAGGTTTGATCTTTGACAAGATCAGATATTTTAATTGGTCAATGAAAAGATCTAATCTCTTTGACATGCAAGGTTATTCTCATATTTGATCATATCAGATTTGAGACCTACAAGCTTGGAGTAGTCGTGGATCTATACAAGACTAATGTAGTTCCCTATTTTCGTCACGTTAATGTGTTACATCGAGACGTATTGTACGTGCGCCACAATTAATGTTGGTGCATGCTTCCACGACACTAGGTGGCTACCCGAGTGGATAGAAAGAAAAGAAGTGAAAAACTAGATCAGTGATCACGACTGACTAGAAAGAGTATTGCTATGCATAAACCTACACATCATATATCAATGTGTTTTTTAATTTTTTTTAATTTTTTTTTATTTTACTCTTCTTGAAACATTTATATTTTTTTATTCATCATCCATATAATACACATTTAATAGAGAAACAAATAAAAAAAATAAAAAAAGTTATAGTGTGTAATGTGTAGGTTGATGCAAAGATTAATTCAACTAGAAATGAGAGAGGAAGAGAGAAGAAGAAAAACAATGAAGTCTAGGCAGACAGGTTATTATCAAGCTAGTGGGCAAAGTATTCTGTCATGGTGTTTGATGACAGATCAGCTCAATGATTCGAACTAGGCCTGCAACCCGGCCTCGTACAACCGGGTTTGTGCCTAACCCGACCCAAATGATCTTGTTTATGGCACCAAACCGACCTGAGCCAACCTGAACAAAAATAAAATTGGGTCGAACCGTACGACCCGTCCAACAAAAAAAAAATCTACTTTCTGTACATCGATTTACAAAATCTCTGATATGAATCTCAAATCTACAATCATCCTCAAATTCAATAACATACAAATCTTCATTTTCACAAGCGTGCCGAACTCATTCAAGTTGATGTATCCATCTTCATTTTCATCAGCATGCCAAAGTATTGATGTAGCTCTCAAACAAGGGAATTCAACTCCCAGCTTTGCTAAAACCTTTTGCAGCTCTACCTGGCTAAGCCTGCCGTCTTTGTCCGTGTCACAGCGCTCATACATAGATTTCAACTGCACATCACCGCATGTCACAGATTCAACCTTGACAACAACTTTTTAAGGCATAGCAACAAGAGACATTATTCTTTCGTTGGCGAAGTTGGTGTTTTGGTTTCCCGTGCTAAAAACTAAAAAGGGAATATTATGGGTATCTAAAATTATATGTAGTTTGCTTGCTGTTGCAACTGCTCTGGGATAGGCTAGCCTGTATGGAAATGACATGGGTTTATATAGAACTTCAAGTGCATGCATGCAACTTCGTTTGGTATTGATGAAAATAAAGAGAAGAAAAAGGAAATAACAACATCACCATCGCCATCATCAAAACACCAACTCCGCCAGCAAAAGATCACCACTCGCTGCTTCTCCCTCTTTTGCGGTTGTTCATTATAAAATAGTCATTCTGTTTCTGCAGCAGCACTCTGTTTCTGCAGCAGCACTCTGTTTCTACAACACATGAAACAATCATATTGCCCCTCAAAGCCTAGACACTACTCTCACCTGGTTCTACTCGAAAACCTCCAAACAAACTCTCTTTCCACCACAATGTGACCCTAACAGTCTCACTCATCATAGGTTCGCCCCCACAGAGCATTACCATGGTCCTCAACACGAGGAGTGAACTCTCTTAGCTTCACTACAAAGAAAACCCAAACTTCCACTCCATATTCAACCCACTTCTGTCTTCTTCCTACTCTACAATCCCATGCTCCTTGCTCGCCTGCAAAACCCGTACCAAGACCCTACTCTTACAATCCTACCTGTATACTGCGACCCGAATAAGCTCTGCCATGCAATAGTCTCCTACGCAGACGCCTTGTCCAATGAAGGCAACCTCACTTACAAATTGATCGGCGAGCTGGAGATGGGAGGCAGGGTTCTCATTCAGATTTGGGAAGCTAGGGTTTAACAACTGAAGATAAGTATGTTTTTATAGTTGGACGGGTTGACACCCAAAACACAGACCCGCTACTAGTTGGGTTGGAGATCCGTAAAGATGGAACCCAATAAAAGTTAGGTCGGGTCGAGTTATTTTAATTAGACTCAAAGTTATCGGATTATATGCACAACCCTAATTCGAACATATGTAGCATTAATTGAGGGCAATTTGTGAAGTACTACGCTTGCAAACTCCACAACTGTAAATAATATTAATCTTATTTTATATACATACACAAATACTGACTTACATTTTCAGTTGGCATGTAAAAAACTCGGCAAACCAAGAGATTATTTCTATACGGTTTGAATGGAGAAATGTGAGTACGTAGTTGTTAGAAATGTTCTTGAAAATATCACGTAAAATAAAGTGATAATTGTATTAAAAGCTAGGATACATTTAATTCTATACTCCTTTCTAGTTTCTTATTCAATTTCAGTACTTCAATAGCTTCTTTACCTTTCCCTCGCAATAAATGCTAGATAGAGAAGTTGAATTTGCATATTGATAAGACGAAAAAGAAGAGAAAAAACAACCAAAAGGCCCAAAAGGAGTTATCTCTCCGACCGAAAGCGCTCTCTCCAGCCGAAAGCTCTTCCATTGCTTCATCCAGTAGCCTCCTCCATTCACCAAGGGCAGGGGTTGGAGTTTTTGGCTCCACCCACCTCCTCCCCTCGCCAGCTTCCATTTAGCTTTGTTTCTTCCCATTTTGCCTTTTAGTTTTAACTCGTTAACATCGAAACATGCTGATCTACTATGTTTTGGCAATCTAGAACCGACATGTGCCCCACCATCAGCCTCAATCTCCAAACGCCGATCTACCAAAAGGCGGAAAAAATTCGTCCAATAGTGCATTGCGTACGTCTCATGCGTGGGATATGCCGAGCGTGAGATTCACGCGCCGCTGCGTCTTGGAGAGCTTCCTGCCACCACGAGCGACACCGTCAGAATTAGAGGTATCAGATCTTCCAGATATGACTTACCATTCCACTCCAAGTGTGGCACATGTCCTACATGTGCCACCACCGTCAATGACGGTCCTTCGCTGGCAATTTAATAGTGTTTTTGGTTACTACTCTATGTTCTCGTTTTTTCTAATCAAGGATCAAGTGAAAGTTGGCGTAAAAGTTTTTTCCAACTAGTCCAGACCAACAAGATGTAGCACCTTTACTACAGTTTCTAGCTATAGTTTTATAGATTATTTATCAGATTATATTAAAATCACTTCAGACGGTCTTTCTTGATGAAAAATGAATAGAAGTCAAACTTTTGACTCCAAATTTTTGTTTTTTTCTTCGTAATGTATTTGTTGAATTTAAAAAAACTGTAGGAAACTTCCATTTTATTAGAACTACATTAGTTTATTTATAAATATTGTATTTGTAAAAGGAAAAAAAATATAAAAAAAAAAATCTAAAGTAAAATCAGAAATCCCAAAAAGGGATTGCAACTTGATTTTTGATGGGACGTGACCAATTTTAGCTTTAGCAGCAACTTATAGGCGCCGCCATTTGTGTTGAGCGCGCCACCTAGAAGGAGAGGTATATGGACATGATATGGTAGCCTGGCCAAGATATGATTTATGTTATGAGATATCCGCAAATATTATTTTTATTAATTTTTTATTAATATTTATAAAATATCTAAAAAACTCTCATTATCTAAACATAACTTTAATCTTTAAAGATTTTGTATCTTTTAGTACTTTGGAAAGATAGAATTATGTTATTACTGAGATGAGATAAGAATGGTGTAGATATTAAAAATATTTTATCTCATTTTATTTTATTTTATTGTTATAATTTTTTAAAATTTTTTCATAAAATATAATAAATAATTCAAATTTTTTAAATTTTAAAATAATAATAATATTAAAAAATAATATTTTAATAATATTTTATTTAATTTTTATATAAAATCATCTTATATCATCTCACTATTCAAACCATACCGAAGTCTACGTCTCCAACACGAAAGCAATTGAGTTCATCTGAGTTAAGTTTAAATTTAAGTCTAGCTCAACATCTAAACACATAGTTTTCAAATCACTAAACATCACTCAATTTAAGACCTTTTTATATGTAGGATCTATAATTTTTTTTAACTTCTTATAAACACATTTTAACTCATCTTAATATTTAAATACATATAAATCCATCTTAGGTAGATTTTATAAAGTTCATTACACATTCTCAACTCACTATTATTCATAAATAACTTAACTTATCTCAATTCAGCTCAACTCCATATCTAAACGTAGCTTAATCATACTAACTTAAGTCCCATTCCAACAAATTAAATAATATTCCAACCTTCATGAAAGTTCGGAACTTAAGGTTGTATTAATGGCATGCAGTGAGAGCAATGCAATTTAGGTTTCCTGACGTAGTGATCTGGATTAATTACTCCACCATATAGGCAGCTTGCTTCTAGGCAAAGGAATAAGAAAAGAAGATTCCAAGGAAGAAAATTAAGAAAAAGAAAAGAAAATTATTGTTAAACTGATAAAAAAATCAGATCGATAAATTAAGCGGTCCTGGACTGGAAATTAAGCACCTAAATTTGANCTATTTATAAAGAACTCAACTCAACTCAACATCTAAACGGAGTATAAAAGGGGTTAAATAATTGAGCACTGCTACTCATCATCATCCCAACACAACACACTTTTTTTCTACTTTTTTATTTTTTGAGAAAGTTTTATGAAACTCATCTAAACTGAGTTTAAAGTATGTTTGGATGTTAATATGAGTTTAATATTTTTTATGAAAAATTGAAAAAGGTTGTGCGTCCCATTTATAAATGTGTTTTAAGTTGAAAAAAGGTTGTAGGTCCTACGTGTAAGAAGGTTTTGAGTTTAGATGATTTTAGTAATTTGAAAATTGGGTGTTTGGATATTTGATTCAGCTTAAAATTAAACTAAACTCAGCTGAGTTTAGTAACCAAACGTAAATTAAACTTATTGAATTATTCAACTCATCATCCATATACCACACATTTAGTAAGAGAAAAAAATAAAAAATATATATAATATGTAGTGTGTTGGAATGATGAATGAGATTTTTCTAATAATTTAATGCAGTCCGTGAGGAATAAATTAAAGAGATTAATAAATTATATATCATGAAGAATATATATTGAAAGAACGATTTCGTTTATACTGATCATGAAGATGGAAAAATTAAAGAGCTAGCAGTACTGTTAAAAGCTAGCAATGCATGCAGATCAGGAAACTGATACTTTACTTCATGGCCACGAAAATGTAATTTGTCGGTGATGATCATCGATGATCGATCGATCATGAACCTTAATTGGCATGCATGTTGATAATCACTTTTTAGATCATTTCTTTTGTGGCTCTCATGAATCATGCTGATCTGATATGAAAATGCAAGAATACGTTCTCTCGGAGATCACATTAATTATTAATTACATCATGTTAATTGTGCTCATTATAAGAGGCAGGAAACTGGGACGACGGATCATGATCACTTTTAAGTTTTAAGTTTTAACCCAATTACCGCGTCCTTATAATTAATTGCCTGCTATCTTTGAGAACCGAATGGTTAGATTAGGGTACGTCTAAATTTTTTGGGTAATTAATATAATTGAGTCTATGACGCGCGGTGGTCATCTGACCTACATGAATGAACGACAACGACTTGGTTATTTTTTTTGGGTATAAGATGCTTATACCTGCATCTTATACGTAATTTATAAGTAGGTATAAGATGCTTAAACCTTGATCTCACAACAAGACGAAGGAAAATGTGACGGGACAGACACAGGACAAAATGAAACAAGCAACATTTTCTTTATATATATATATATTTATATAGATAGATATAGGTATACACACTCATTAAGGAATGGCTCTAGATGCCTTAGTCTCAGGGTGCACTTGACATAATGACTTAAATAAAAAAAAATGAAAAAGTCAATAGTTTATTTGTCTAAAAAAAGAAAATATAAAGTTAAAGAAAGATAAAAAATTAAGATTAAAAAAGAATTTAAACTTCAGCAATATATCTAATCACAGGGTTATTAAGGGTCTTTTAGTAAAATATGATTTTTCATTAAATTCTACAGATGAGCTACACATCAAATGGTCAAGAATCTTAATTAATGTAATTTTGGTAAAATATGAGCCTTCATTAAATTTTACAAAGATTTTAAAGCCTTTTGGTAAAACAGGAGTTAACGAAAAAATAAGAAAAGTTAACCGGAAAACAAAAAATACTATTCATAATTTAACAGAGTAGATATATAAATATAATCGCTCCATGGTTTCAGGACCACAAATTAGCATATTCGATATTAATGTTTCTTTGCAGTACTATAACTACCTACGTACGCACCAAATAACTATAGCTAGTTCTCAGCAAAAGGATCACATCGATCTTTTCTTCAATCTCTAGCCTATTAATGATCGATTATCATTGATGATCATGCCCAAACACCGATCTGATCTTATATAAGTCATGATCGTCTCTTATCAGTCTATTTTAAAAGGAGAATAACACACTTATAACTCTTTTATAATATTTCACATTAATCCATTTTAATTAATTACAATCAACATCATAATAATCCCAATTAATGCATTAAAATGGATATTAATATACATACATAACTAATGATCTCCATTTAAATTAATAAAGTACTTATATAAGAATTAATGTAAGTCGATATTTTCCATTTTGAAATGTCTGATCATAGGCCGGAATTACAACACACAATGCAATACGTAGTGCCAACCTATAAGCTGGGATCAAAGACGTGAACTTATACATGATGCGGTTGGCTTAAGCAATTAATTAATTAATTAGAACATAGCATTAACATGTATATGAATAGTACAGAATATTTTACATAATGGGTGACGCTAGTTATAATTATATATGATCACAAATTGTGGATCTCTTCTTTTGCCCACATTAATGGAAAATGAAGCGTGCTTGTGATTTGCTAGCTAATCTCCATGCATGTCTCTACCTAACCCGAAGATTCGATCCAATGCATGCTAGCTTTAGGCCATATATATCATGTACAGCTAGCTGTGTCCGCCGCTCGCTAATAAATATTGCTAGCGATATATATTATGAAAAATTTTATATACCATATATATTACTATCAAATTTTTATCAAATTAAATAAGATGTAACATATTTATAATTATTAAATTATTATTTATTGTATATTTTTTATTATCTAATGGTGATAAATATGCTATATACTATTTAGTATGATCAAAATAAGATGAGAATATACTGTATAACATTACTCATTATATTATATATGAAAAAAAATTTTCATCAGTCACTATTCACCATTCCACACTCTATATCTTATGAAAAACATCCTCATATCCTATGAAAAGTATCCCACACCTTATGAAAAAGTTATAGATATGAGGTATGAAAGTGAATAGTGACGGATGTATACTAAATGTCATTATATATATATATATAAAGTCGATATGATTACAAGACTTACATGCATTTTCCTGGTGGCCAACAGAAACAAATAAATATATATATCAACATTAGAATATAAATCAACAGAATTATATATTAGGATTATCCAGTACTCTCATGATATCCTCTAAAATATATATATATATATATAGAAGATTTGGGTGCCTAAAAAAGGCCAAAGGGGAACAAGATAAAGAGCAGAGCCTAGGCCAATAGATTTTTGGCAGATTGTATATATTCTGGCACTACTAGTCTAGTTATAGCAGGCATATACACTACAAGAAAAATAAATTTTTGTGACTAATTTATTACAATCAAAAAATTATTTGCAATAAATTTTAATTACAAATAATCATTTCATTAGAATTAACTGGTCGTAAATATGCAATTTTCTTGTAGTGATATATCATACATATAATATATATATATGGGGGTAACTTGAGAGGTTATAAATACAAGTGATGATGATCTTATAATATTGTAGGTTTCCCCTTCATAACGATACAATTATATATGTTGCTAGTGACCTTCTAGGTTTTACCCTTAAAGGGTTACAAATGGTAGCGATCTTTTAGGTTTTACCCAGAAAATGTAACAACTTCTAGTGATCTTTTATAGGTGTTATGCTTGTCGTTTCCATGCAGAAGGTGCAAAATTTATTCAGCAAGCACCTTCCAGCTAGCTAGCTACCAAATATATTAATTAATATTCCAATCATCTTCCCAACCAAAATACTATAAAGACCAACCACGTTCCTCGTTCTTTTTCCATGCACACATTTTCTCTCCGGCCCCTACTTTCGATCTTCTTATAATTTCCTGCACAAATCATGTCCTTGATGGTTCTGTTACTGCTTTTGCCTTTCAGCTGCCTTTTTCAGTTGATGATCAGTTTCCATACTTGTGCCTCAAAATCCATTGATCTCACAAAAGGGTTCATCTCCCTCCCGCTTAATCGATCAAATTTAGTCGTACAAAAACCCTACGACGTACCTGAAAATCATCGATACAGTTTCACCAATGGAGTTCACAAACTGTGGGTATATTCTACAGACAAGCCTCACTCTCCTGCCAGCAAAACGAATCCCCGCACTGAGATCCGCATACAAGTAAGCTAGCACTCCTGCGGGAAGAAAAATATATAAGGATCGATCGATAACCATATATAATTAAGTATATATATATTAATTTGGAAGCATTTAATTATGTTGCTTTATATATACTGAAATCTTAGGACTGCATCATCACGTGTTCTTAATTTCCTTGAAAACGAAAGAAATATCCAAAAGGCCGTAATTGAGAAGAATTCTATGTAACTGATCCTGTCATTACTTATTAGGACCCTGCATACAGCTTGAATTAAGCTCAAGATTAGGCTTCGATCGCTAGAATCATGCTCCTCTAGAACTTTTAAAACTCCTTAAATATAACTTGTTTGCTATTGTTATCACTGTATTATATATAACAAAAGGACTTGCTCTACATGCACATGAGGCCAGGCCAGGAAGATAAAACAAAACTAAATTATAACAAGATGCATGTTACCTAATTGCTATGCATCCACTACTGATCCATCGATCCAAACCAATTATAAATACCCTTGTCTATCTGTATCA